>PVIW01007825.1:29440-68050 GCA_004026585.1 Noctilio leporinus | reverse complement strand
GTTCCATCCATGTTGTTGCAAAGGGTACAAATTCCTTCTTTCTTTCTGCCATATAGAATTCCATTGTGTAAATGTACCAAAGTTTTTTGATCCAATCATCCACTGATGGGCACTTAGGCTGTTTCCAGCACCTGGCTATTGTAAATAGTGCCGCTATGAACATAGGTGTGCATAGGTTCTTATGAATTGGTGTCTCAGGCTTCTTTGGGTATAGTCCATGATCTTCTTCTTTTTCTTATATAATGGTTTGGTGATGATGAACTCCTTCAGCTTTATCTTGTCTGGAAAGCACTTCATCTGCCCTTCCGCTATAAATGATAGCTTCTTGTTTTTCATACTTTGAATACTCCTTGACAGTCTTCTAACGAGCAAAGTTTCTTTTGAGAAGTCAGTTGACAGTCTTACATGAACTCTTTTGGACATAATTGTCTGCTCTTTTTTTTGATGTTTTTATGATTCTCTCTTTATCTTTAAATTTTGGCATTTTAATTATACTGTGTCTTGGTGTAGCCCTCTTTGGGCCCATCTTGTTTGGGACTCTGTGCTTACTGGACTTGTACATGTGTTTCCTTCACCAAATTAAGGAAGTTTTCTTTTATTATTTATGGTTATTATTGCCCTTCTTTTTCTCCTTCTGGCACCCCTATGATTAGGATGCTGGTACATTTCAAGATGTCCCAGAGATTCCTAAGCCTCTCTTTGTTTGTTTTTTAATTGTTTTTTCTTCCTGTTGTTCTGATTGAATGTTTTTTCCTTCCTTGTGTTTCAAAATCATTGATTTGATTCTTGGCTTATCCTCTCCTCCACTCTTGTTTCCTTGTAGATTTTTCTTTAATTCACTTAATGCAACTTTCACTTTTGTCTGGGTCTTTTTTATAATGTTGAAGTATTCACTGAGTTCCCAGGGCATCCTGATAACCAGTGATTTGAACTCTGTATCTAACAGATTGCTTATCTCCATTTCATTTAGTTCCTTTTCTGGAGTTTTATTCTGGTCTTTCATGTGGACCATATTTCTTTGTCTTCTCATTTTGGCAGCCTCCCTGTGTTTATTTTTGCGTATTAGGTAAAGTTGCTTTGACTCCTTGTTTTAGTACTCCTATTAAGTTGTATGGGGCAGAGCCTTACATAATTGCCAGTGCAGAGCAACCTGTGTGTCACCTCTTTGTTGCTCTATGTTGGGGAGGGCTCACAGAAGAGACAATGCCACTGTCTGGTATCTGGAGTTTTGCCTGGGAGGAAGCTGTCTCTCCACTTGCCCTTCACTTTCTACCCATATGCCAGTGGTGCCCTGCCAGCTGTTGCCCTGGTGCTGAATCTGAGAGGAGATGGGTCTACATGAGTCCTAAGTCCATTGTGGGCCATTTAAAAGGACACAGTTTCTTCCACCACCCCAACCCCCACTGGCTTTCACAGCCAGAAATTATGGGGACTTAACTTCTTAGCACTTGGACCCTGGGCTGGGTGGTGTGGACTGGGGCTAAGATTCCTCATTCCTGAAGTATTTGTTTTGTAGAGTAGCTGTATTTTTTTTGTGTGTGATAGCTGCATGCAGAGATAAAGCATATTTACCTATGCCTCCATCTTGACCTAAAGCCCTATTGTTATATATTGTTAGTATGAACCTTGGGTTGCCACCTTAAAACTCTGTTTTCACATTGAAGTGGGGTTGAGGATATCTGTGAGTGGGGGAAGTGGATATTTATAGGCCGTGGGAGAATATAGCTATGTGTGTAATACTTTCTGTGGGGAACAAGAAATGGCCAAGGGCAAATATAGAAGTTCCCAGCTGAAATTGGAACCTCTAGAATGTATAGTGGCACCAATCTACTCATCTTTCTTCAGCAATCACAATAGCTCAGATACAGAAGCAAAAGAATGCAGTTTGCTAGATTGATCATTCATTCATTTATCAAAAAATATATTCAATGAACACCTACTTTATATCAGGCACTATTCTAGGCTGTGAGGATATAATAATGAACAAAAATAGGGTTATTTGCACAGCAAAATGGCTGCATAAATCAGCTTTTTTCTTTTTACTTCTTAAAAATCATGCAAGAACAAAGAAATAAAAAACAGTATTAAAAATCATGCAAGAACAATAAGGAAATTGAAAAAAGGATACAAACTCCATTCTATCTGCTAAACAGATAAATACAGGCTCAAAAAAAAAAAAAAAAACTTGCGGAAGGGGAGCAGTCTAGACAAGAACCTAGTATAAAGGAACCATGGACATGGACAACAGGTGGGATTGACTTTGGGGGGAATGGGTGGGTGGGGAGGGGGACAGAGGGGAGCAAAAAGGGGATGGATGTAATACAACAACAACAAAATTTTTTTTTTAATGTGAAAAAAAACTTGCTGCTGCTAAAAGTATCTGAAATAGGGAACAAATTGGGAAGAAGGAATGAGAAGTAAAGAGATGAAACACTGAGAGTGTAGAAAGGACATAACACATCTTAGGAAGCTTCAACAAAAACATACTTCCTGAAGGTGACTGGTATATCCTGAAGTATCAAAGCTATTTCCCTAGTTTGCAATAACAGGACCAGGAATTAGGATGAGTAGCACAGTAAACCTTGTCCAGATGTTGTCTTGGATTAGCTTTGGCTAACAGAGGTTGATGAGGTGGGATTAGACAAAGAACCACAGAGAGGAGCCATATTTATAGTAAGATATCAATTTCTCTGCTTGGATGTGATAGAATTTTGGGACAGTGTAGCATGGAAGAAGGGTACTCTGACCCATTTTCCATCATGGGAATCTCCTGCAAATGACTGAGATGGAATAATCCGAACTGCTCAAATATGGATAATTAAAACAGGAACCAACACAGTACTGATAAAAATACTGTATACTACACTTTAAAGGTGAAAAAATGCAACAAAAATAAACACCATACAAAATGTTGCCATCGAGTAAATAAAAATTGTATCTAAACATTCCTCCACAAAATTAAAAAAGTGAGATAATCAACTGTCTGAATGAAAAACACAAAGAGAAGAGATGGTGATATAACAGAAGAAAGTGAAACTACTAGAACACAATGGAAGAGATCAGATTCTGGATATATTTTGAAGGTGGAACAAGTGGGATTTGCTGATATATTGTATGTGGGATCTGAATTACATGTGCTTCTTGTTCATCCCAATGCCCTGGGAAGGTCTCTAGCATGGGGATCACATGGTAGTGTGTTTCTATAATATTTGAATAAATAGGAGAGCTTAACTTATTGGTTAAAATTGATTAAGGCTACTGTGGTTGCAAACTTTATCTGCCAAATTGGGTAGGCTATAGTGTCCAGTTGTTTGATCAAATACCAATCTAGTTGTTGCTATAGAGATATGTTTTGGATATGATTAACATTTAAATCAGTAAACTTTGTGTAAAGCTGATAACGCTTTATAATATGGGTGAGCCCTGTTCCATTGGTTGAAGGCTTTAAGAGTGAAAAACTGAGGTTTCCCATAGTAAAAGCAATACTGCCTTAATATTTCAGACTTGCCATATATACATACACATATACATATGTATATATACATATATGTAATCATTGTTTGCTCATTTTTCCATAGAACTCTAATTAATATAACTGCTATGTCTTTCCAGTCTGATTTCCCTCTATTACACTTTCATGTTTGAGATCCAGCAAAGGGGAAGGTCAGTAGGAGATATATTTAGTTTGTGTTTAGTTAGTTCTGTGTATAGACAAATCACTGTTAAACCATTCTGGTAAAAGAATGGCTTCCAGAAATGCTTATGTTTGTTCTGCTGACTTATCCAGCAAGGCAATATAAAGCCAGAGGTCTTATCACTATATGTATGTGTCTTATGGCACTTGAAACTAAAAGTATGTGGGTACTGAAATAAGGTTTGAAATGTATGGGTCCAGAAGCTAATCTGTGGAAAATTCCATCAATAACCTAATGTGGAAAATGGTATGCAAGGTATTCAGTTCTCCCAAAAGCCTAAACACAGACTTTTTCTTCTGTTAATAATATACTCAATAATACATAACAATGATATACTCATTTATGCATATACTTCTATTTATTCTTTGGTGGGAATTTCATAAAATATCATTTATCAGAATCCTTATGTTTGTAGAACACAAACATCAGCAAGTTCTACAAGCATCAGTTTTACTTTAATGTGTAAAGTTGCATGCTTTAGCTTTCAACTACCAGTAAGAAAAATACATTTTCATCAACCATGCTACTGGAAAGACTAAATTATCTTCCTATTTTCTTGGCAGAAAATAATTCAAGATATTCATCATATGAAGCAGCAAACAAAAAAAATATGAAGCCAAAGTATTTTAAAAAGCACTATGGAGGTGGGTTGGGCAGTTAATTAATATAAAATACTGTTTGCCCTGGCTGGTGGCACAGTGGATAAGGCGCTGGCCTGCTAACCCAAAAGGTTGCTGGTTCGATTCCCCATCCAGGACACATAACCAGGTTGCAAGCCAGGTCTCCAGCCAGATCCATAGCTGGAGGCAGGTGAAAAACAACCACACATTGATATCTCTCTCCCTCTCTGCATCCCTCCCTACTCTTCTCTCTGGAAATTAAAAAAAAAAAATCTTTAAAAACAATAATAATGAAATTTTTTTAATTAAAAAAATAAAATAGCTTTTCTTCTTTTTAGTTGTGTTTGTGGTATTTGTCACATTTCCAAAGTTTCTAATTAGTTGTGATTTCTAAATTCTAAATAAATACTTTAATATATGGTTGTGTACTTATACTTTTAAAAATTTTATAAAGAGAGCCTTAAGAGTCTTGTGAGTTCTCCAAGACTCACAAGATATGGATCTGCCCTGGATGTAAGAGAGAAAAAAGTTTTATTTTGTTTTGTTTTAAAGATTTTTTTCATTAGTTTTAGAGAGAGGGGAGGGGAGTGAGGAGAAAGGGAAAGAAGTATCAGTGTATGGTTGCTTTTCACCTGCCTCTAGCTGGGGACCTGGCTGGAGACCTGGTTTGCAACCTGGGTATGTGCCCTGACTGCGAATTGAACCAGTGACCCTTGGGTTCGCAGGCTGGTGCTCAATCCACTTAGCCATACCACCCAGGGCCAGAGAAAAAGTTTTAAAAGATATATGCTTTTTTGAGTTTGGGATCTTTTCCATTTTATTTTGGGGAAGAATACATATGTGTTTGTCAACAACTAGTTTCTAACACATAGCAGGTTGCAAAATGTTATTTCCTTTTTCCTAGCTCTAGTTAGTCCCATGGATATCATGGTGGCTCAGTGACAGCCATCTGTCATCTGCCATTTCTTTGGCCATCTAGTGCAACATAATACATGCCTTGACCGCAAATTTGTGCCACTCACACCCCTACAATTGGGTAAATGCAAATAACCATAGACACGTATCTTAAAAGAAATGTTAACTGTCCTGCCTCTTCTCTATTTTGATCTCCTGATATTTGGGGTGGGTGAATTTATTCTTGTGGACATTTCTTTTTTGAGAAATAGCATGCATAGTAGAAGAATGAAGTAGGTCATTCATAGGAGTATGGTCATTCCTCCATAGCTAACAGAGTAGAATAAAACATCAGGTGTGGGAAGAACCAGTAAGAAAATATTAAAGCTTGATGAATAGATCTTAGGTTTGTAGAATATCAGTATATTCAGATTTTTTAATATTTTGCATCTATCTCGCGTAGCCAATTTTGGATCCATGTGAAAGAATTTCTGACCTCAGAGGTAGTATTTAGTCTTGTGGAATCAAAGAACATAAGAGCCAGAAGGGGCATTAGAGATCATAATCCAGTGATTTCATATTACAGAACAGTCATTGGAGCTACATGAACTGGCCAATATTGTAAATATGGCTGTGGTTGTCACAAGGACTATAAACCATGTAAACCAACAGCAAAAGTAACCAATGTGTCTTACTTGATCAGAATAGTAAATCCACAAGAACCTAGTATAAAGGAACCATGGACATGGACAACAGGTGGGATTGACTTTGGGGGGAATGGGTGGGAGGGGAGGGGGTCACAGGGGAGCCAAAAGGGGATGGATGTAATACAACAACAATAAAATTTTTAAAAAATAGTAAATCCAACCACTTAAGAGTCATATCTGGATGAGGAAAAAAATCATATCGGAGAAAAATAGTCAGCTATTAAGTATCAGGTTGGCCAAAAAAACTTGTTTGCTTTTTTCTGTAAGATGGCTTTAGTAGTGCTTAGTTGTCTTTAACGTCATTCAAAACAATTTTGTTAGACTGCATTGTGACAGCTGTGATATCAGCATGCATTAAAATAACATCAAAATTGGTGAATTTCTGTGTAGCCATTTTAATATTGAAGATGGAAGAAAATATGTGACATTTTCAGCATATTATGCTTTATTATTTCAAGAAAGGTAAAAACACAACTGAAACGCAAAAAATTTGTGCAGTGTATGAAGAAGGTGCTGTGACTGATTGAACATGTAAAAAGTGGTTTGTGAAGTTTCATGCTGGAGATTTGCAGTATGATGCTCCACAGTTAGGTAGGTCAGTTGAAGTTAGTAGCAATCAAATTGAGACATTAACTGAAAATGATTAACATTATACCATGCGGGAGACAGCTGACATACAGTACTCAAAGTATCTAAATTGATAAAATTATTGGTGAAAATGAAAAATGTATCTTTTATTTTATGGAAAGCATTAAATGTACTTTTTGACCAACCCAATACTAAGGGTAAATTAAGGAGCAGCTTAGACAAGAACCTAGTATAAAGGAACCATGGACATGGACAACAGGTGGGATTGATTTTGGGGGGAATGGGTAGGTGGGGAGGGGGACAGAGGGGAGCAAAAAGGGGATGGATGTAATACAACAACAATAAAATTTTTTAAAAATAAATAAATAAATAAATAAAATGGCTGCCTACTGAAATAATGGTGTGTGTGATAGCTAATGTCCAAATGGATTTACTCATTTAACCACGTGCAGCTGGGAGTCTATTATGTAGCAGGAGATTTGGAGAGGGGACAAGAAATAAAATAAATATTAGGAAATTCTTGATCAGTGTTTCCCAAAATATGTATCTCAGGATGAGTTGCATCAAAAACTCCTGGGAAGATTGTTAAAATGCAATCCCTGGGTTTTACCTTTGAACTACAGGATAAGCTTCTCTACAAGGGAGTGTACACTGAATAAACACCTGAGGTGACTTCAACAGAGATGGTTTGGATAAAATTTCAAGTACTGTTCTAGGTTAGTATCAGAGGACATAATGAGGCCATAGCAATAGCATCCTGTAAGCATACTTAGAAAAAGGCATGATAAGGATTCCACTATAATGAGTCCAAGGTATCTGGGTTTCAAATCCACAACTATAAAAGTTCAGGATAGTTGTTTTACCTCTTATGGCCCCATTTTTATTATGATTGCAATGGGAAGGTTTTGAAAGGTTTTAAGCAGGGGAATGACGTTATTAATTATATTTAGGCTGAATAAATATAAAAGCATAGAACAACTTAGGGGCAGATTAAGTTAGGTGAATATGCTATTGAAATAGTCTAGGTGAAAGATAATGCTAGCTTAAAATAGGTTATTGACAGTAGAGTTGAAAAGTAGTGAATGAGTTTTGCGATTTATTTCATTAGCATCAGGGATGGACTGACTACAATGGACAGGGGCAGGCATCAAGGATGATTCATGAGTTTCTGGCTTCTGATGAATGGTTGAGGTTTAAAGGATATGAATGATTTGAGATCTAGGTAATTGAGTGTGAGGCCAGATCAGGTGGTTCAGGGGTAAAAGCATAGGAAGAAATGGGCATCAAGGAACTTGGAAGTCAGAGGTTCTTCATTAAGAACCAGGCACAATATATTTCTGAAAGGAATGCTTCACAACACTTTGTAAAAAGGTGTGGTTAACTAATACCATCTCCTTTGTCCTGAAAAAGAGGGGTGGGCTTTTACACCTGTAATTTTCAAAATGCTTATCATAAGGTATGGAGAGGAATACAACCCCAACTTAATTTAAAAGTATAAATTTAGAATGAATTCTATACTGTCTCCCCATTTATTTTGTAACACCCATCAAGCCTATTTCATTGCAAAAACTGTCATTTACAAGCCTGTGGGGATCTTACTATCCCACTCAAGATGGGACTCAGTGGCAAACAAGAGGCACAGAGAAGGCAGTGTAAAGGCAACTTGAACATTTTCAGTAAAAGGAGCCAACTTGCTTGTGGTATCGATTTGCTTTTAACAAGCTCCCTCAACCAAAACTGATGAATTGGCATAAGAACAAGAGTATAAAAGGAACATCAAAGGGCCTTCTAAAATGCTAACCAAATGATGAATTGTCTGCTTTGGGTGGCTATCATTTTATCCCTTGGAACCAGAAGATTAAAAAATGCAAAACTTTTAATATAGGCTGCCTGAATATATATAAATCGATTAGAGCATGTGGCCAGGGGTGTTAATACTTTAGAGTCAAATTCCTTACTTTAAGCAAATGCAAATTTTTCTGCATGCTGTCCTTAAAAGGCAATTTTATTGCATACTGAATTGATAATAATCACTGATACAAATGCAGATAAAACATGTCATGTAAATATCAAAGCATTTTCCACACAATACTGCATTTTAAAATAGCCAACTTTATTGTCAGCGAAAAAATAGGCACAAAGTGGATTCAAACCTGCTTAATTTTATTGGAACTAGCTCAGTTGATTACAGAATGGGGTCTTAATCATTATGGGGCCAAATACATTTCAAAACAAAAGTGATCCTTCTCTAGCCATCTGCCAACCTCAGCTATCCATTTTACAAACACATGCCATTAATCACAAGGGATGCCAGAAAGAGGTTTGATGGGTCCATGTAACCCATCACTGTTACCATAAAAAAAAAAAAAAAACAACAACAAAAAAAACCTCCCAACACTGGTCCTACTGATGATGGATGGCACTTGGAAAATATATTCCAAGGATCATGTTGGGTTGAAATTGGTGGCAAGTAGTTCATAGCTGATGCCTTCCTTTGAAAATAAGGCAGTAAGAATGCACACATTTTAGTAACAGTCTATATGTGAATGAGCAATTGAGATAACAGGAGATTATATGGCTAACACACATGAGGATACAATTTATAAAAATTAGTGCATATGTATACACTTTAAGTTGCCACATTATTAGTGCTTAGGCTCTTCATAAAAAGTAGTTTGCACAATAATTTTGTCCATCTTACAATTTTTTGTACACACCCAACTGTGTAATATGAAAAAGAAAATGTGTTAAGTCTCTTAGTACATTCCCTATGGCAGATATTTTAGGTTTCTGCTGTCCTCTTATCCTGATACTCAAAAGCAGCACTGAAAACAAATCCTTCATTAAAACATCAAGATATATGATTTTATAGGCAATCTGAAGCTACTTTTATTTAATTAAATATTGTTAATAAGAATTTTATATCAAGTAAAGTTTGTTCTAATGAAGTTTTTCTGTACATGGGACATTGAAGTAAAACTGACTTAGAAGGTCCCCCAAGACCACTATGTAGCACAAGATAACAAGGTCACCCTCCTGTTCCAAGGTGCCAATAAAATGCATAGATAAGTGGGAGTCCCAAAAAATCCCCCAAATATTACATTAAACAATTGTGAAAAGGTGGCTACCTTGAGATTTCTCCCATAAACCTGAATTTTAAAAATGATACCTATTAGAGATCTTCTAACAAGGTTTAATCTATTCTCTTCATTAATATAATACACTAACAGGACTTCTTCCATTTCTTAGATGTACAATTTATTTTAGCAAATTTCCTGGGATTAAAATCTGAGCCAAACAGGACCCCCTCTAGTGTGAGAGGACAAGAGATGTCATAGAAAGTTCAAAATAATACTTAACTAAGAACTTCTTCCTTTCTCCAAAATACATGACCCTAAAGAGATGGCTGCCACCCAACGTGGAATGCATGATGTTTGTCACCTTATAGAATGTAATTAAAACCATGGCTCCCAGAGCTAGCAATAATTCTGGCAATATGTTACAAACCATAAAAGGAGTAAGTGAAAGGTTTATTTTTATTTAAAAAATTTATTTAGAAAGTAGCAGTCCTAAAGTTTGCTACTTGTTGCTTTTACTATTTGAGTTTCCTGTCCTCCCCCCCACCCCATGACTAAAGGATAGTATGAATGAGTGCTAACAGAACTGTACTTTTAATTTCTATTTGGGATTCACTTAATAATAGAGGACTAATATGTAGGATAATCACTTCATTACTGAAAATGTCAAGACTGGCTGAGAAAATTACATCCCTTTCCCTCTTCTCTCTTCCTTGCCCACACACAATATCATTTATTTGTAACATAATTAGGAATGACCAAAGAATACTATTAAATGGGCCATTTCTAAACTTTGAGAGGAACCCTGTAAAATAATCCAAGATAGCCAATCTCATATCAAGAGAACTGAGGTTCATTTCTTAGGGAAGATGTTTCATGTAACTCTATACTGAAGTCAGAGTCAGTAAAAAGGAAAACCTTGAAAAAGGCACTGCAGAAATGGCGAGAGAGGAACTCAGAACCCTGGAGAAAACTACTCAAGGCAGGAACATTTTAGAAAATACATATGCCTTGGACCATGAAGATACCTTTTCTCAAAATGGGACTTTTTACATATAAAGGTTTCCTCAAATAAGCATGGTATTTGACAGACTGGAGAGCTGTGTTGTGTGATCTTGAAAAAGTCACTTAAATTCTCCAGATGTCAGATTCTCCATCACTAAAAGGATGGGGTAGGGCTATTGTACAATATTGCTAAAGTTCTTTCCAGCCACTATGCCTCACAATGTAGTATATCAGGCCTACTTTTCTACTAATCTGGTTTCTAACTAACATATCCCCAACCTCTACCCCCCACCCTTACATAATACCCCCATTCCCTTCATCTCCCCCTCTACCCCTTGAAAACTGGTATTAATGACATTGACTATGAATATATCATCTTAATGAATAATAAATGACACAGAGCAGGGACCTGTGGCAAGAAGCAGCTCTTCTGTGTCCCTGGAGGCAGCCCTTAGGCAAAGCTTGGAGCCATGGCCTCCTTGGTCCCTGCCCACATGTGCATTTCCTGCTGCTCTACGAAAGTATAGCAAGGTGGAGTCACTGGCCATGAGAAGAGGTAGCTGAGGATGCTGCTGCAGCCCACCTCTCCCTGGCTGCAGCATAGTACTTTGGGTTTCTGGTGCTATTCCCTTGGAGGTGATAGTCAAATACTCCTAAGAATTTGGGAAAACAAAATGAGTTATTTCAAAATAGTCACCAGAACTTCAAAGCATTCAACCTGTCATCAAAAATGCTTCCTCATTTTGCAAATGATTGGCAATTTGAGACTGGTGACACAGCCAGCGAATTTATGCTAAAGAATAAACAGACATGAAGCAGATTGGTCTCAGGAAAGGCAAGCAAGCTGTTCATGGCTAGATACAAGACCACAAAGGTGTACATACAGCAAGCACCTCATGCAGCTCTCTATCAAGGCCTTTAAAAGAAGTTTCAGCTATTTTACTACCCAAGCAGCTGAAAGCAATATATTAATTACCCAATGCATAAATTACTCCAGAGTATATTTACGAATATATGAACCTCCAAGAGGGAACCAAAAGAATCTACTTCCAAAGCACCATTGAAATGAAGATGAAGATAGAAACAACCCCTGGCACAGGGTAGTTGAGAAATTGGAAGTGAAAATTAGATCCAGCACTCTTCCACACACCAATACTCCCTACCTTTCCTCCAGTTTACATGGCTCCCAAAACTATTATCTGTCATGAGCCTGAAGCAAGAGCTCTCCCTGGATGCTGCCTAGATGGTAACTACAAAGCAGCACACATACAAATTCTCTCAATTCTCTCTGGTTTTCCATTTCTGAACTACATGTTATATACTGTTTTCCAAACTTACTATGCTCTTCAATAAAAAAAAAAAAAAAATTGACCTGCAATATGGAAATGATAAACAAATTTAAGCACATTGAACACATTGGTGTATATCCAGCTGTTAACATCCCAGTATTTGTATGAATCCAAGCAATACCTTTAGAGCACATTCTGACTAATCTGTCTTTAGAGGTACCCTCTAATTTACCAAAATAGTCTGGAGTTCTTATGGTTATTATGTAAGTACTAAAACATCTCAATAAAATGTCCCTTTAAAAAATATTCCAACCCTTGTCCTCACCCTCAGAATAAGAACAACAAATGGGAAAAATGAGTAAAAGCATTCTTATTGATAAATTGCAGCTCTTGATTAGGCCATTTAGATGAGATATTCCACCATTTCTGCATCAGGCTCTTGTCCCAGGATCTGAGCAGCAGCTTTTCTTTCCAGAGTGTTGGAGTGGAAAACAGGACCATCTAAATAGAAATAAGGGATTAGAAAACACTTACGGACAGCATAAAAACACAAATTTTTAGAAATGAACAGTTTTGAAGACCCTATGAAGCCAATGGCCAAGTGAGACTTGCTTGCCACCTTGCCTTGTTTACCTGAGCATTTATTTACTTATACTTAGAGAAAAGTCTTGACTCATCCCTGTTCCCATCCTGGTGTCAGATAAGTAATTTATAAACTCTCTGTCCTTATCTCTTCTGATTAATTCTCTTTAGAATATGAAAACCCTCCCTTCAAAAGACCGACTGTGCCCAAACAGCAGGCATCAACAAACAAATCTGTAACTAAGGACAGAATCAGAAGCTACCTGGAACAGAGAATTATTACCTGTTTTATCTGGATTACAGGTCAGATTTGGTATAGACATACGCTGTGGTCCACATGCAGCAGCTGGAGTTGCAGGAGCCTCAGCTTGAGCCAAAGTTGGAGCTGGATTTGAAGCCGGAGATGAAGTTGGTGTCTGAGTCTGAGCTGGAGCAGAAGGCTGAGCTGCTGCTGGAGTCAGAACTGGAGCTGGAACTGGAGCTGGAACAGCTGGAGCAACTTGAACAGCAGCAGTGGCAGCAGCAGCAGTGGAAACAGCAGTAGCAGCAACAGCAGAGGCAGCAGCTGGAATCTGAACAGCAGCAGCTGGAGAAACAGCACCAGCAACAGCAGCAGCAGCAGCAGCAGCAGCAGCAGCAGTTGCTGGAGATGGGACAGCAGTGGCGGTGGTGGCAGCAGCAGCAACTGCCACTGGAGCAGCAGCTACCATGGTGGTGGTGTTGGTGGCAGCATTGGTAGTGATGGTAGCAGCAGTGGCAGCAGCAGCAACTGTAGCAGGAACAGAGATTGGAGTAACAGCTGTGGTTTTGTTTGGTTCATTTCCCCGTTCCGTTTGGGTGCTGCAGTCTCGACTGCCTGTCTTAGAGTGAGCTGAGAGCAGAGGAGTTGAGGGTGGCACAGGTGAGGGTGTGGAAGGGACAGAGTCTGCACGGCAGTCTCCACCCAGAAGAACACCTGTAAAGGAAACAGGGTAGGAGGTTAGAAAACTGTATTTTATTCAAATATAAACATGTCATTACCTCTTCTTCCTTGTAGGAGGTTCAGGAGAAAGATAAATGGGTCTAAATGTTTTACTTTGTCGACATGCAAACCCAGAAGTCAGTTTGTCAGGCACCTCTCATCATGGCTAAAAGTTTCTTTCAGGTTTGGTATATCCCTCCTGGTTTATATTCTCCAAGTCCCAGCACATTCTATTAAACCTTTAAGTGTCTTGGATATGTGTTTTTATTTACTTTTCCAATGGTGATTGATTTCCGCTGAGCTGTCAGAATGCTCCTACTTGGTTCCACTTTTAACCAGCACCATCCATTACTAGACAGCTGGAGAGGATTGGTGTAAGAAGTCTATAGTCACAGATGAGTATGACAATAATCCTGTGATCTAAGGTTTTAACCATGACCATGGTCCCCAAAATGCCTCCTCTGACTAAAAGACACTGCAACAGTCATAGAACCAAGAAAGGTATTAGGAGCAACAAAAAGAGCTAAAATTAAAATATACACAGCTTACTTCCTCAGGCTATAACAATGTGCCTTGTGGTATCCCAAATATTTCTGGGGTTTTGATTAGAGGGGAAGGAATTGACAGGGAAGAACATTCTATTCTCATATCAGAACATTATGGTAACAAAAGCCTGCCACCCAGTTCCATTTAGCTTAACTAGAACTCCACGTCCTCAAATTTTATGGGAGAAAAGAACACAAAAAGCTGGAATAAAAAAAATTACTGCAGGAAAGGAAGGCTGCATGGTCTTTGAACACAGACAAAAGATCTCACATGGTAAAGGCCAGATCTGAGAATTTTTAGAGGAATCAAGTTATTTTCCTTTCTACCCAAATAGAATTCAGGATTCTTAACTTCTAAGACCCTGGCTTCAACCAATGTTCTCTCAGTGAGACTTCCTAGTGTGGAGGGACTGATGATATGCAGCTAGCATCTCAGGTGCACAAAAATCCAATGCTCTATCTTCCTCCCTAGAATCTGGACCATCACTCCTTTCCCTTGCTTTGTGTGCACATATAAAAATCAGAGCTCTCTTTAAACATGTCACTTTAATCTCCCTTATTTATTGTCATTACCTAGGCTCCCCTTCCAGCTCTTGTCATCCCGCTTCTCTTCCATGATAGGGGCGCCAGTCAGGGTGGACGAATGGGACAGCAAGCCTGACCCAGCATTGGAAATGGACATCAGAGATTTTGCTGGCCGCATGGATGCCAGCTGCTCTGTCTTACTAGGCTCCTTCCGGGAACGCTGCTGGAGTACTTTGATCATGGCATCCTTCTCAATAATCTGGGCATGGAGGGTCTTAATCCTAGGAGCCAAAACAAAGAACATATAAAGACCATGTTGCCACCTCCATATTCTGGTCTCAGTACCTATGTGTGCTTGAGCTTCCATTATCCTTTTTTACTAAGGGACGTTCTAGTTAGTTCTCAGTTGGTAAACAAGGGAAAGTGTGCTACATTTTTAAAGTGCTTTTCTGCACATCCAAATGCACAGAGCAAAGTATCCAGGAGTTGCTCCTTAAATTTTAGGAAGCCAAAGTAATATACTGGTGAAGAGAAAGCTGTACATGACAGTGAATGGATAATAATGAGAGTGTGATGAAGAATTTGAGTCAATAGAAATGAAGTCAGTGAGAAGGTAAGAGCTTCTATAAACGGGCCACAACCTTCCGGTAATAAGTAAATGATCATGAGCTTATAAGATACATCAGGTACCATGCAAGTGGATGTTCTTTTACTGAGCACTCTGATGTGTAGTGCTAGAAAGAATAACCCAGAGTGCGAATACCAATAGTTCAGTTCTGGCAGAGGGCAGGTGGAAAGCAATTACTAAGACCAATTGGGAAAGAAACACTACTTGGAATCCTACAGTGAGTGAGAATAATCAAGGTAAAGGGCCATTGCATATCAAATCCTAAGTAACAGGCTAGCAGTGGTACAGGGGTGGTTGAGAGTACATTATCAGGTTTCCCAGTTGTGAATGAAAATGCTTGCTATTCCCTATTGACCTATGTGGTTTCCATGCTGATTTCTCAGATCCACCAGGGTCCAGTTCAATATTTTACCTGCCCTCCATATCAAGGCAACGCTTGTTGGCCACCAAGATTTCTTCCTCCTCTTTCTGGATGCGAGCTTCTAGAGCTGTGTCATAACTGGTGTTAGGAGAGTGGCTGATGACTGTTGTGTCCCTGGGAAGGAAAATGGCAGTAATAATAATGGGAGGGCAGCAAAATCAATAAATCCTATCTACTTTCTAAGTCAAAGATATTGCTGGGAAAGCTGTAAGCTGAAATCAAACTTAGGAATGATTGATTTCTGGATAACTTACTGATAAGAGCTTTCAAGATAAGTAAGTGAAGCTTTCAGAGCTAGAAGAGGTTATTTGGCATGGAAATAGCTGCAAAAGTCAGTAACAGATACTATGAGGGGTGTGAATGTATTTGCCTTCAAAACTAAGCAGACAACCATCCAAAATCTTCTGGTTTTTAGATTATGGCCAGGCAATAGAAAGATACTGATGTTTATTTTCCACTTCATATTATTTATATTACATATATTATATATTTCCATTTTATTACCATGATAATCATAAAATGTTTTAAAAGCTAGACTTTGAAGGATGTTAGAGAACACACTAAACAGCCATTGCTATGGGTGAACAGCAGTAACTACATTTGAAAGCTAGAAAGAAACTATAAACATATCAACAGGTAGGGCACATGAGCTAAGTGAGAAGCAGGGCCTTTGAGTCAGTGCCGCGTGATCCCTATCTAACATACATCTGAAACATTCTGTTTCCAAACCATTGAGTCTCTCCCAGCTAAGTGACTGTTCTCTTGCCAACATCCCAACAGCATGAGGGACCATCATGTTCCATCTGAAAGTGTGTCTCAGGCCACTGATTCAAAGAATTATTAATGGAAAAAGAGAGACAGAGAGAGAGAGAGAGAGAGAGAGAGAGAGAGAGTGCATGTGTCAAGGGAGGAACAAAAGAAGGGGGTCTAGGCCATAGACAAGGCCAATGACTAAATAGCACAACTCAAAAATATATGGAAATCCTTTATCCTGTTGATAAGTGAGGTCAGGCATGTTCCTTTAGTTCATTTACAACTATCAGTAGAGAAAAAAGAAAAGGAATAAAGAAAACTGGATCTTATTTGAGTAACTTTGAAGGAAAGAAAAAGAGATTAGGAAGAATATTGATGTAATTATATTGCTCTTAAAGGAAATCAGACAATAGTTTGGAAAAACAATGAACCGGCACTGCTTCATTATATTTCCTATGAGAATGCAGATTTGTAAGAGAACTTCAGGCATATTTTCTGCTGGAAGCTAGGTGTGCTGTCTTAGCTTAGAGACTTTGACCAGTGCAGATGGGAGTAAAGGGGCAGTGGAATAAAAAGACAGAAAGTTGGGAAATTTTCATGTGCTTCTGCATAAATACTGTTCCCCCAAACACTTGTGCCTTATATGCAATACTAAAAGAATTTGTTTGAATAGGGAAATAATTGGAGAGCAAGAAGGGGAAGGACTATAATGGCTGTCATCATTTGCTAAATTCAAAATATTTTAGCATCTCAGAATTCTACAATTGCTGTAGTGCAGTTCACAGAATACTTGAAAACCTACTGGGAATGGCCCTTGTGCTCAAAGTACCCAAGAAGAAGTGGCATGGTATAGTGCTGAGAGCATGGGTTCTGACTAGGGACCACACCAGGGTCAAGTCTCAGCCTTTTCAAGTACATTTCCATTAACAAACTCTATAAACTCTATGAACTCAGGAAATTAGTTAACTGCTCTAAGTCTCAGTCTTCTCATATGTAAAATGGAAATGATAATTGTACCTGTATCTCATGGGGATCTTTAGGGGATGAAATTGAAGTATGCCAGGCAGAGTAAAAACACTCAAAAAATATATTATTAGGAGAGAAAAATATATGTAGAAGGTGACGTGAGTAACATTCTGAACAGTATGACTTGCAAGAATTTCAGCTCTTGGTATAATCCTGGAGGCAATCTCTGCAGTACAGAGTTCCACAGTGATGGCTGAGGATTCAGAGCCAGGCCTCTCTAAAAAGAGCATGGTATCTATGGACACTGGGAACTTGAGCATATGGTTTATCACTAGGGGAGCCAGTGCTGGTACACTGCCATGTTCATTGCATAAAAGACCATTTGGGGGACTCAGAGCGCTGCCAGCTAATTGATATGAATACTGTGAGCTCCTCAGGAATGGAGCATGAAAGTGTGGAGCACTTAGTGAATTCTTACAGAGCTGCCAGGACAGCCTTCAACATCAATCTTCTTTCTAGAAGATGGGCTACTACAAAAATGTCTTAGGCCAAAGCAAGTAAGAACAGTGTTTGAAGGAACAACTTTACCTACTAACTTCCAATACTGTGGGATGATCCTTAAGCACATCTGTAGAAAAATTCTGAGCTTGAAAACATAACCTGCAAATCCCAAACCTTGTATCTCTGAATTTGCCATCCCCCATCTCCAACTCTGAAGTAAATGGTTTCTGGCAACTATCTCTCTAGTCTTTTTCTCACTCCTTCCTTTCTCCAACGAAGTTATCCCCATCATATTATTTACATTGTTTTCTAGAATGTCATCCATGACCTCTTAATTAAAACATCAAGTTGCCTTTCAAACTTCAAGTCCAACTTTTCATATAGGTAGCATCCTTTTGTTTATTTAATATGTGAACACAACCATGAGTACAGCAACATATATAGAGTTACTACTAGGAGGCTGGAGAGTGGCTAAGCATAAATAAGGCTAGTCCCTGGCTGCAGGAAACTTGTATGGGGATACAAAGAAGTTAATAATTAACAATTACAGAAATGAGTTTGAACTTTATTCTAACAGGCACTGAAAATAATTAGAGCATTTCAGGAGAAATGCAAGCATCCCAGCTGTGTGTTAGTATGATAAACATTATCTCTTGCTGAAATGTGATGGAAGGATTAAAGAAGCATTAATGCTAGACTCAGGCAGATGGGTCACGAAGGTTATTGTAATAATCCCAGCAAGAGATAATGAAAATAGGAACCAGTGAAGTGGCAAGGGAAATGGAAACAGACTATAGAAGGAAGATGTGCTACAACTTGGAGACTGTTTAAATTTGTGTGTTAAGAGTAAGGGAAGAATGAATGGGAACTTTGTTGTTTCGAACTCAAGTGACTAGACCAGATGGTACACCACCCATTTTCTGAGATAGGAAACTAAAATTTTTTTTTCAAAAAACACTATAATGGATTTTGATTTTAAGAACACTGGAATTAAGGTGTCCTATAAATACCCATATAACAATATCCATAAAGTTTTTGAAAATTCTAACTTCAATCTTAGAGATAGATGTCAGAGTGACTATTTAAAGCTATGGTACAGAACAAGACAAGACAGAATAAGTAAGACAGAATGTAGAATGGGGAAAAGGCTGAAGATGGAAAGTGAGAAAGGCCTATCATGAAGGAAAAGGTAGACACATGTAATGTGCATGACCAGCTTCTATCTCCAGCTTTCCCTTCCTTCTTTCTTTCCCAGGTTTACTTTGTCCAAAATAAAAAATGAAACTTGCACAGTCTGAGAAAGGTAACAACCTGATTTAATAAATGTAAACTCATAAATTATACAGTTGATCATATATTATCTTTTATCTTTTTGCTGCTCTTCGAAAAGAAATTCACTGTTTGTGAGCTGAAATTAAAAATCTGCACTGCCAACTCAGTTCTCCTTCTGGGATTGAACTACTCGGTAATAATTTTCCTCATTTATCTTAAGCATTTAGAGAGTAATCTCTAGGGATACAATAATATAGAGTCATACCATAGACCCTATTATGTGAGTATTTGTATATTTCTAAAAGATTTTATTTAATATTTACAGAGAGAGAGGAAGGGAGAATGGCAGAGAGGGAGAGAAACATCAGAGTATGGTTGCCTTTCACCAGCCTCCAGCCACAGACCTAGCTGGAGACCTCCTGGCTTGCAACCTAATTATGTGCCCTGGCTGGTGAATCGAACCAGTGACCTTTGGGTTCACAGATGGGTGCCTTATCCATTGTGCTACCAGGCAGGGCTATTTATATTTTTAAGTGACTAAATAATAAGCTTCAAACAGTAACTCTTGAACAGGTATTAATCCCTATTTCATCATCTTTGAAATCATCATATCTGGAAGGCAACAGACTATAGAGGTTAAGGTGTCAAAAATATAGACTTAAATCCTGTGCCTTCTGCATCTTGATAGCTGTGTGTGATCTTGGACAAAGTTTTTAAACTGTGCATCAGTTCCTTATCTGTAGAATGAATAATAGTGCTTATCTGAAAGAATTATTGTGAGAATGAGCAATAATTGTAAAGTGCTGAAAAGAGTACCTTATACAGTAAATATTCCATGTGATTTCTTGCTTTGACAAGAGGTACTTCAAAGAAACAAAGTGTTGGAATGGGTATAAATGGTCACCTAATAAGCCTTCTTACCTAAGGAAAGATAGTTGTCTATCCTTATATTAAAAACTCACATTTTATTATTTTCGAAGGTCAAACATGGAAAACAATTTAAATATCCTTCATCAAGTGAACTGACAAACAACTGTGGTAAATCCATACCATCGAATACTACTCAGCAATAAAAAGAAATAACTCATTGATACATTCATCAACTTGATGAATCTCAAAATAATTATGCTGAGTGAAAGAAGTCAAGCAAAAAAAGTATATACTATATGACTTTTAATACAACATTCTAAAAAAGGCAAAATTACAATGACAAAAAGCAGATTAGTCTTCTGGGGGCAAGTGTGGGAGGAAGGGATCAAGTTAAAGGGGAACAAAGATATTTTAGAATGTGTCCAGTGTCTTGATTGTGGTGCTGGCTATATAATTGTACACAATTACTAACAGTCATCAAACCATACATTTAAAATAGGTGATTTTTACTATCTAAATAATACCTTAATTGAAAAAATTCTACAATTACCATTAATACCACCCAAACAACATGTCCTAGCATGCAACCTGTTATTTACCTATGAGTTGTTATGATGGGACTATATTAAAAGTGAGGTACTAGCAGAATATGAGGAGAATGCCAAAAAGACCTGGAATTATCCTCTGGAGGGTGGGCCCTTTATAGTACAGGCTTTCCCCACTAGGCAAGTTTTCAAGGAAACCACCTGGATCAGTATACCAGCTTGTGTTGAGACCCTGCATTCAGCTTCAATTAATTTTTTTGAAGACTTTTTCAACACATTCACCCATAACATGATGGCTGATTTACAAGCTCACCTGCCCACACCATGCTGAGTGTTCAGCAGTTTTTGACCAAAAATGCATAACCCCCACACTCCACCCTCCCTATTCCCCTGAGTGACTTTTTTGTTTCCCCAGATGAAAAAAAGGCCTCAAAGGGAAATGTTTTGCTGATGTGGACAAGGGAAAAAAATGAACAGAAGCACTAAAAGGCATTGAAATCAATGAGTTCAAAAACTGTTTTGAGCAGTGGGAAAACAGCCTCAATAGGTATATTTGCATCAAATGGAGAGTATTTTGAAGGTGACTGAAGTTTAAACATATAAGAATAAGAACACAATTTTTAATAAATAAATTCAGTCTTCTTAGGGGGACCCCGTCATACATAGAACCCAAACATGCCATTGAAACGGGATGCTAAATTTAGGAATTTCAATTATAGAGTTAGAACTCATGTCCTTTCTTCTTTCTTTCTTTTCTCACTTTCCTTTCTTTTTCTTTTTTATTTCTTTCCTTCCTTTCCTTTCCTTATTAAATATATGTTGGGCACTTTTCATCTGCAGCCAATATCCTGGGCATTTAAAAATTATTTTGGAAGAAAACAGAATACTGTATAAAGCTTTTACCACAAAAAGTGACAAAGAGCAGATCTTGGCCAATACCTATATTTTAGGGCTTGGTGAAGAGTGAAACCATCAGACAGAAAAGGAATAGCAGAAGATGTTGGAAAGGAAGACTGAAGAACCCATAGGTTCTGAAATAAAGTGCTCTGAAAGTTACTTTCCAAATTTTAAATCTTGTAAAGAATAAAGAAAAGGAAACCAATGTCTATAGCAAAGCACTGAGGGGCACTATCCTTATAAACACAGTATAATTCTAGAAATGAAAGGATCTGAAGAAATCATCTAGCTCAATTCTTTTTTTTACAGGAATTTGAATACAATCTCTCAATTTCTCCCGTGGGTTGGATTAATAGGCATGCAAAAGGCACACAGTACAGTTATGGAACATCTACCCTGAGGAACTATCATAAGGTGTTCCTACTAGAAGGGAACTGGTTGTTTGTTTTTTTAAATCATCTTAAATGATAAGCACACACATTTGCTGAAAAGAGAGAAAACTTTCTACCTGCTAACTTAAAGAAATTCAATTTATATTACATCTACCTTGTGGGAACCAAAAGATCCTGGAAAGAAATCCTTTGGAAAGGGGTCTCCCCTAATACTCAAAGCTTTCCAGGAAGAAAGGAAGGGGGTTGTTTATCCATATCAGGTCCCAGTGACAACCTCCTCATATTTTTTATAACCTGGAGTCTAATTTTGAAGTCAGTTTCAGCAGTAAACTTCCCAGTACAAAGACATTTTTCTCATCATGCATAACTCTATGAGCCATATCTTTCTAAGTTTCTGCCCAAAGACAACAACACTACCTTAAATTTCCTTTTCAGTGTTAAGGCTTCCTGAATAAATTCTGAACAAGTGCTGGGCACAGGTGTTTCCCTGGAAGCAAAGAGTTAAAGTTAGAATTAACTCTGCTTCTACTCTACCTACAAACTTTTCGACCATTTTCTAGCACAGCTGGGGGTTCTGTGCACCCTATCACTATACTGGAAGGTACTGAGCACACTGTTCTCAGAAACCAAAGACAGGTAAGCTTAAGTTCACAAGGAATTCAAAATCAAGACATAGGATATTTAAATCTATTTAAGGTTTATAGAGGGTATCTGAAAACAGGCAGGGCATGTCAGAGAAACATCAGATGTCTTCCTGGAGAATTGGGAATAGGTTTACAAGCCACCAGTCCAGCTCCTCCCTGATTTGGCACAAGGAAGACTCAAAACTAAATGTATCAACTGTCTCCTCCACATACACATCCCAACTCAAAGTCTGGCAAGTGCTTCCAAACTCTTCCAACTCACCATTTCAGAATGTTAAAAACAACACTGTGGTTCTTAGTAACTTTCTCGATAGAGACCTAGCTGAGTGCAATATGCTATATAGGCCACCTTGGTTACCTAACTCAGACCAAGGCTCCATCTTTATCTTCACAAACCATGTCATCTCATGATTTGAATCTAGTTTTTGTCATTGTTTCAGGCTTTCACAACTGATGATTATAAACAGCAAAGTGCCAGACACTGGATAAGAACAGTTTCCTCCAATATAAAAAATCAGTGTTATACTGTGAAAAAGGGAATAAGTAAAAAAGTTTTTAAAATCCCCCTGCTGCTTTCCTTCCTTTATCAAATAGAATGTAATGGCTTACATGTGATAGACTCATGGACACAGAGAATGTAGCCTTCAAATATAGACCTTCTCAAAGGGCAGGGTCATGTTAAGCATAGCCTTTGGCATACCTTAGACAAGCCAGAGCTATCAAATGACAGCAGCCACTCCCGAGTGACATTTCATTTCTGAGTAGCATTTCTCTGGAGATCTTTTTACTCCAGTTCAGGGGCTAAACAAAGAAACCTATACACGTGGCTGAAAGAAATTGTGGCTCTAGTGAAGGAAGTGTGCAAATATTCAGTTGTTCTCATCTGTGATTGTCCTGGCTCCTGAGGAAAGCTGAATTACGATTCCAAAAAGTGTGTAAGTAAATTATTTTCAAGTCCCTAACCCTCTGCCCCCACAATCATTCTGTTCCTGTAGAGCAAGATGAAGGAAAACACATGTAAGCAGAAACCGGAATGAAAAACAGAACATTATAGAAGAAAAAAGAACACACTGGAAAATCTATCAATTAGTTAACTTTCTGTTCTCTCCAATCCCTGCTCTGTGCCCTTGAAGGAGTGATTTTACCAGCCAAGTATTTACCTCTGAGCAGCTACGGTTGCAGCAGCATCCAGAGCAAAATGTCTCATCACATTCTCCTCTAAATACTTCTGCTCCCACTTAGTCATATCAGCTTCCAGAGCCAGGATCCTCTCCTCCTTCTCACGAAGAAGCTCCATCAGTGCAGTGGCATTGTATTCTGAAACACTGGTGGGCTGTGAGTTGCCCTGGCGCTGTTGGGGGAAATACCGAGACCCCTCAAATTAGTAGAAGAAGCATGGTGGTCAAGTCCCATCTGAAGAGCCCTTATACTTGGAAAGGATTACTGCCCAAGCTATTTCAGTTTGGATTCTGATTCTGAAGCAAAAGGGATTCATATTTCCTCCTAAGCCCACAAAACTGTCTATCTTGGGCTTGAATATGGACTCCCTTATCAGAAAAGGAGCTTGCCATATCAAATTGTCATGCTGATCATTAGGTAGTTCAATATTTTACAGACCACCATTTCTGACTACCTCCACGGTGCATGATTAAAATGGGAATTACAAATCTAGGCTGTGGTCTTTATCTTGCCCCTAACTTATTCTTTGACTTTCAGTGAATCATACAACTTTTTCTGGGTCTTGATTTTCTTTCATCTAAAAATGAGGAGGGGAATGGCAAGATGATTATAAAGACCATTTCCAATTGTAAAATGATTAGGAACCTATTTGTATAGCATCTTCACTTCTTATGGGGTTTACGGTTTCTGGGGTCCATGTGAAAAAATAAAAGGTGCAAGATAATAGACATTAAGGATTTTTCTGGGATAGTAAACTAAGTAAGCAGGCTTCACCTTTACAATTAGTGGGCACTCTGGAATAAGATCAGAATGGGGGTCAAAAAATCTAAAGATAAGGGTGAGGTCTTGGTTTTTGTTTTGTTTTGTCTTCATGTTAACACTAAGGGAAAATAAGCAATCAGAAATGTTCATTTTCTTTGAGTTCTGCAAACCTGTTGAATTCTGAGAGATTCCAGTTCTCTTTCCAGTCGTGTCCTGAGACGGTGCTCCAGCTGCTCACGTTTTTCACATGCTGCCTGAAGCTGTACAAGGGCTTGCTGCATCTTCTCCACCTTATCTACATACACCTGCTTCTTTTTTAGCTGAAAACCCAGATTCAGACAGTCGCAAGATGGAAGGAAAGAGATCAGTTATGTAACTCACCCACCAAATCCAGCCTCATTTAGATCTCTCCCTGTCCAGCTCAAAAAGCATAAACCAGGTTTTAGACAGTAAGTTGCAGGTTGCTTTGAATTTATCATACAGAGAATGTGACAAGGGACAGGAATTAGGAGCCTTTTTATTCTCTTCCTCCTTCCCTATATCTATGTCCACTAATAGAGTTCAAAGGCACACTCTACTAATGGAAATAATAGATGGCAAGCTCTTAAGATTCCCATTTTTTGATATCTTCACCTTTGTTCTTCACTCCAAATTGTAATATTCTGGGGGAAGATATATCTTACTGTTGTCATTACTATAGAGAAATGATAAAAACATAAAGGAGGGTTCTCTAGGGAGAAAGACTTAATTTGGCATGGAAAAGAAGCCCACCTACATAAAACCATTGCTTTATATAGATTAGTCTCCTTTACAAGTGAGAGGAAAAGGGTGGTCAATTGCTGAAAGTACAAGGAGTCTATAATTGTTTTTTGAAGTGTGCAGTCCAAGTAATTAACTTTTATTAGAAGAACAGAGATTGTATGCAGTTTCTGCCACACTCATGAGCCTGAGTTGATAATATTAGATCATATTCTCTCAACTTTTCTTTCTGGCACATTTAAAGATTCCTCAAGACTCAAATAAATGAATTGGCTCTAAAACTAGTTAAGTCAAGCATGCCTCTTCCTCTTTGAAAGCTGATGAGCCATATCCAAAAGCAAAGGTAGACTGAAGCTGGGGCTAAAAATTTAAACTCTTGTACCCTTGCAATTTGCAAGCAAAATCCTGGCTCAATAGGAATGAAGAAATGAGAAGACAATTCCTTTAAAGAACATATACACACCCTCAACAACTAAGACAGGGAAAAGTGCATTCCCCCCAATTTGTTAGTAAATGAACAGATTATACATTTTCATAAGGCTTATTTATGGAATGCCTTTCTTGCTAATAAAATCAACCCACAGACTCTTTATAAAGCAGACAATTTTCTAGCTGTCATCTTCTGTCATCATCATTTTCATGAAAGCTTAGGTTAGGGATACTTTCATTATTACAATTTAAATCTGAAAACATTATTTATAAGTTAGTCAAAAGGAACTTCAAGAACCTAGCTAAGCTCTAACTTTTCAGCAAATTCCTAAGCCCTTAAATTACCTACCAGCATTGCCCATACCCATTTAGCTGGGGCAAAGCTAACATAACCTGACTCCCCATTGCAGAAACCAAGTAACTAATTAATGGTAATGAGTCCAAATCACTGCTATTTAGAATGTCCAGTCAAGACATCAATGACATGCTCTAGTGGGGAAACTCTCCTGTCTTATGATTTCCCTCTCCCCAAATTGAAATTGCTGAACTTTCTCCAGGTAGAAGAAAACCTATATTATACTTTCTTACCAACCCTATGGTATGTTTTCCCTAGATAACTGAGAAAAAAGAAACTTTAAAAAATTTTTCTATACTCTCTTGACATTTCCTTTCATTCCAAGGTCTAATTCAATTTAACTTTATAAAACAGAGGATATGAGTTATAAATCCAGATGTTTTTTACCTATTAGACATTTCCTAAGAAGTAAAACAAACAAAAATCATCATTTTCTTTGTCCCAATAAGCTTAAACCTTCCTTTCCTTAGATACATGACTATTTATTTGTAACAATACTAATTAAGGTTCTTAAGACCTTTAGGCCATGGATGCTTCTGCCTTCCTATTTGTTAAGCTTTGAATAACTGAAAAGCAGGAAATATCCTCTATCTTTCACATTTTGGATTCTGTAATCCTGATGAGTTATTTAATGTTGAGTGCATTTATTTGTGAATTATTCTGAAAACCCTAGGGGAGCAGTGCAATGTTAATGCAAAGGATGTTAGCTATAATTACTGAGGTTTACAAAAGTTATACTTAAAGGCAATTAAAGTTAGATAGCTTGCCGTTCTTGCCTTGATGGTTAAGTACTTTGATGTAAGCTCAGAGAACTGAAAAATAAGCAGTCCAGGTCAGGTAAATTTCTCTATGCTCTCTGCCTTTCTTGAGAAAGAAAATCTCAATGTCCTATCAAAAGCATTCCCAGGAAATTCCATAGCTGAGCCACCCCTATGGAAGGGAAAAACAATAAAGGCCCAGACAGTTTTCTGAGTAGACTGAAGATAGGCATGCAGATGAGACAACTTCCAAGAAGCAGATCAAGAAAAATGCCTTTATGCTTTCTTCCTTTGCCAGTGGGATGACGTCCTACAAGGTACAAGGACCTTAGAGCCATCCCTATGGAAGGGAAAAACAATAAAGGCCCAGATAGTTTTCTGAGTAGAATGAAGATAGGTATGCAGATCAGACAAATTCCATGTAGCAGAGCAGGAAAAATGCCTTTATGCTTTCTTCCTTTGCCACTGGAATCATGTCCAACAAGGTACAAGTTTTAAAAAGGAAAACTCTTGACTACTTTTTGTACCACTCTACTGAATACTCTGAACCTGCTGGCATAATTTCTCTCCCTCCTTTAAAAGAAGAAAGAGTACAGCTCACCCATAAACACCATGATCACCTTATAAATGCTTAATCTCTAGATAAGTAAAGATAGAAAAAGACAACTCTTGCCCTGGCCAAGTATGTCAGCTGGTTAGAGCATTACCCCAACACACCAAGGTTGTGGGTTCAATCCCATTAGGGTACATACAAGAATCAACCAATGACTGATGTTCCTCTCTCTTCCCCTCCTAAATAAAGAAGTAGAAAAAGAAAACTCTTGGATATTACCAATGCAAGACCCTATAAATGCAATCAACAAAGTAAGCAATCATCTAAGTTACATACTGTTTTCTAGATCTTATCTATAGTAGAAAGAAACAAGGTCTATATGGTTTATTAAATTCACCACTATCCTAGATGTTATATGCTTCAATTTTACCTTTATTATGAAAATTTCCTCTTTTTTCCAGTTTCATGTATACAAACTCATCTCCTGTGCTAGACTTCTGAAATGTTAGATCAGTATCTAGGACATCCTGGGTCCTCAACTTCACCTCCCGATACTGGCAGAAGTGTCAGTGGCTCTTCTTAGGGAAAGAGAGAGGCCATACAGTAAAATGGTAAAGGTCATGAGCTCTGGCCTCAGACTGCCCAAGTCCAAATCTTGGCTCTCCCATTCACTAGGTACACAACCTTTGCAAGCTATTTAATCTCCCTGAGCTTCCATTTACCCATTCATCAATAAATATGGAAATGATAATACAATATACCTCTATAAAGCTCAAATGAGGTAACATGAAGTATTCAGTAGAGTGGTACAAAAAGTAGTCAAGAGTTTTCCTTTTTCTTTTTTTTTTTTTTTTTTTTTTTTTTTTTTTTTTTTTTTTTTTTTTTTTTTTTTTTTTTTTTTTTTAAGATTTTATTTCATTATTTTCAGAAAGAGGGGAAGGGAGAGAGGCAGGGAGGGAGAGAGACATCAATGTATGGTTGCTTTTCACCTGCCTCCAGCCACAGACCTGACTGGAGACCTGGTTTGCAACCTTGTTATGTGCCCTGGCTGGGGAATCAAACCTGCAACCTTTGGGTTTGCAGGCCGGCGCCTTATCCACTGTGCTACCAGCCAGGGCAAAAGAGTTTTCCTTTTTAAAAGAAAAAGTTAATGTGAAGTCACACATGCTCTAGTCCTTTCAACTCTCAACATTCACTCCAGATAGTCTTGATATGGTTCTCATCTCAGTAATTACTTATCACATCAATCTCTAATTAAGACACTAAAAAGGCAGCATTTTTTCCCAAAAAGATATAACATTAGGCCTCAAACTTCATGAAATATAGTTTCAGATATATTTATAGGGCAAGACCCTTCATTAGAGATACAATTAAATGCAAGCAATGAATAGCTACCAGGACACCATATTCTCTCAAAATGATATGATTTATGGACACCTCCACTTTAGGAGAAATAAAGACTTTACTATGGTTTAAGGTATTATCTCACTAAAGACCCTTAGAACACATACCCCACAACATACACATGTGCATGCTTACACACACACACACATACACAGATAGATGTCAGAAATTTTTATTTGATAGCAAAATGAAGGGAAAGGAACAAGGTAGTAATCAGAATACTTGGAATCCAGTCCTAACTCTGCTCTTAATAATAATATGCTTACCTGTTTTCAGCCACAGAGTCTCCATGTGTAAAAATCAGGAGTGTTTTAGGAGTCAGTAAATCAAAATGGTCAGTAGTGGGTCAAACCCAGTCATGCCCATTCACTTATGTATTAGCTATGGCTGCCTTCCGGCAGTAATGGTAGATATGACCAGTTCTATTTGTAAAAGAAACTATGGCCCACAAAATTGAAAATATTTCCTCTCTGATACTTTACAGATAAAGTGTCAGTCAGGCCTTGGAGTGATTTCCAAACTATATTCCAGAGTACTAGTGTTCTGTGGAGTGCCTTAGAGGCCACTATGGTAGATCCTCTGATAAATGTTTTATATATTGGGTTTTTACATAAAACTTCATTTCAAAAAAAGACTGCTAACTCTTAAAATGAATATATATATGAGGTCTGTTCCTAAAGTATTGAGCCAATGTCAACATAATTAAAACGGCACGGCCGGTACTTTCTAGACAGAAAGTATGGTGTCTGTCTTCTCCAGAGAATGGGACTCCCATTTTGCCTCCATCATTTTTTCTCACTTAACATTTTAGCATGGCTGTATAGCTTAAGACTTCTGAGGACCCGATGGTATTTCACTCCCTTATTACCTTTGGATATGGCATTCTGTCTCTTAGGAACACCCTGTGCTCTAGGTTTTAAGTTAAAACAACACTGGGCTGACCAGATGACCTCAGATGATCTCTAATAGCTTTTTAATTCACAAATATTTTATGAATCTAAGCTTCTCCCATTTACCCTCAATGCTGATCAATAAGTAAGAAGGCTAGGCAAAATGGGATCCTAGAATGCCATACAGTTACATGTATGCAAGAGACAGAACATAAATGTCTGTTGTTTCCATGGGATCTTAGATGATTTATTCCTCTCTGTTTTCAGTGTTCAAGGAAGTAAAAGTTCACTTGAAACATTTCCAAAGCCAAGGTAGAGACTCAGGTCTAGAGATGGGTAGCTATGAGTTCCTAGGAGAAGCCAGATAAATCTACCATTTAAACCAAATTCCCTCTAGATATTTAGTAAATGGGGGGAATCATTCCCTCCATTCAAGTTTTCTCACCAAATAACAATTTCCAAAAACTTGTCAAAGCCCCCTTTCCTTAATTCTATATTCTCCTAATGTGATTCCTTAAGTCACTTACTTTCTGCCTTAATCAGACCCAGCTTCCCTTCCATCTTTACCCCTCACCTTCTGCTATATTCCAAAAGTCAAATTTATGGTAGTGTATTATTTTCCCTCTATACCAATTGGTTCTTATCTGGGTGCAATTTTGCCTCCAGGGAACATCTGGCAACATGTGGGAACATTTTTGGTTGTTACAGCTGGGGGTAGATTGCTACTGGCATTTCATGGGTAGAAGCCAGGAATACTGCTAAATGTCCCACAGTCTAGAGAACAGCCCCTTAGCTAAAAAGAATTATCTGGCACCAAAGGTCAATAACACTGAACTTGAGAAACTCTGTTCTACACCTCACCACTACTGGAGAGCACCTTCACCCTGCACTTTCAACAGTTACTTATATGCCTATTTTTAAAGTTATCATGCCACCCTTCATCACATACCTCCAACTGAGTGTAAGATTTCTCACTTGGACACTTAATATGCCCCACACTGCTTTTATTTTCCCCCAAAATGCTATTCTTTGTATATTTCGGTGATTATCATTGTTTATCCTATTTTTTCAGTCTCAAAAGTTTAGAATTACTATTCTCTCTTTGTCCACCATAACTACCACTATGTCTTAATTCTAACTAACACTTTCACATTCTTTCATTTCCTTATATATTTTATAGCCTACACACTTTGTCTTTATTTTACAACTGAATTATTATAATAACCCACCTTATCTACTTTCAGTTACCCTCTCCCATCTACATACAAGCACACATACACACACACAAAAGAAATCTACTGCTAGCATATACACTCAAGTATATTGATTATGTACCTGCTATATTCAGGATACTTATATCTCCTCTTCCACTTCTTTAGACAAGGGCTCTTCTCTCTCATCCATATCTCAAACCACTTAATGCTTTTCTATTAACTCATGGTCTACTGTCAAATTGTCCCCTGTCCAGCCTAGGTATGCCTCTTAAAAATGCCTTTATCAATATTCTTGGTTCCTATTGTTTTAAAATTCAACCAGGCCTACTATGCAAATGATCAACCTTTGTATTAGTCTGATCATTTCATCTTTCCTTAACATATCAGTAAATTCTCTAGGAGTTCTTCCTTGAATAATCATACATGACCCTTATCCTTGTTTTTTCCTAGAGCGTCTCATACATAATGTGTACTCTGTTAGTAATCATTTTATAAGATTTCTTTCATGTATACAACAAGGTCTATTCAGAAGGTATCCAGCCATGTAATATGAAAAAAGAGATATTTACTGAGAATACAAGATACAAGAAACATTGTACATAGGAAAATGATGCCTCAGTCTCCTTCAAAGTAGGCACCTTGGAACCTCACACAATTCTCCTAATTGCCACCAGCTGCCCCATCATATTTTCCTGAATCTTATCAATGGTCTGAAATCTCTTCCCTTTCAAAGGTGGTTTTAGTTTTGGGAAAAGCCATAAGTCACAGGGTGACAAATCTGGGCTGTAGTAGGGGGCTGAGTCAACTGGGTGATTTGATGTTTCTCCAGAGAACTCTGCCCAAGATGTGACACATGACGGGGCTTGTTGTGATGAAGCTGCCAATCACCAGTTGCCCATAACTGCAGCCTTCTGAATCATCCAAATAGTTTCCATGGAGGAATGTTCAAACTTAACTTAAAATTTGATGCAGATTAATTGCTCTACTGGCCCATTTTGAATGCCAAAACCACACAGTACACATGCACACTCAACAGTGTCTACTGCCCCCACTGATGAGTACATTGAAGTCATCATTGTTCACACATGCACATTCCATCCAGTCCACTCTCTTTGGCTGCCAGGTTACACTGATGTCATGCAAACCATTCTCATTATATTAACAATGGCTGGACTTTGTCCACACAGACCTTGTACATTCATTCATTCATTCATTCAACAGATATTTAGTGAATGACTATCACATGCCAGGCCCTATTCTATACCCGAGAGCAGTACTGATACAGTGGAAAGCCAGGCAAAGTTCCTTCCCCATTTGAGGGCAGTATTCCATAAGCCACCTAAGAGCAAGGCCCTTCAATTTTCCTTCAAATATCTCATAAATTCTAGTTCTTTTTTTTTTTTTAAGATTGTATTTCATTATTTTTAGAAAGAGGGGAAGGGAGAGAGGCAGAGGGGGAGAAAGACATCAATGTATGGTTGTGTTTCACCTGCCTCCAGCCACAGACCTGACTGGAGACCTGGTTTGCAACCTGGTTATGTGCCCTGACTGGGGAATTGAACCTGCGACCTTTGGGTTCGCAGGCCGGTGTCTTATCCACTGTGCTACCAGCCAGGGCAAATTCTAGTTCTAATTCACTGTTCACTATACTCTGGGTGACCAGTTATTAAATAACTATCAAATACAAAAACAAATATAGACATAGCTTAGTTAACTGCAAATATACAAACAAAAACACACATTGTTAAGTGTATTTATTTTGTTTGGTAAGTCAAAATAAGAATTTCAAATAATTCCTATTAGGAGAGAAGTTTTAAAGATTTGAAAATTGTTATTCTATTACAGTTGTCCCAATTTTTCCCCCTTTGCCATCTTCCACCCATCCTATCCCCTGCTCCCACTGTCAATTCTCACACGGTTTTCCATGTCCATGGGTCACTCATACATGTCCTTTGGTCAGTCCCTTCCCCTTCTTTCCATCATTATCCCCTTCCATCCTCCCCTCTGGTCACTGTCAGTCTGTTCCATGTTTCCATGCCTGTGGTTCTATTTTGTCCAGTAGTTTATTTTGTTCATTGGATTCCTCTTATAGGTGAAATAAGTTTTAAAAGGAGAAAGCTGGGAAAAAGAACAGCAGGAAAGCAATCTATTGAAGAATATAATAAATAGTCTTGAGGTCAATCAATCATATTTTTCCATTGCACTTCTACAACAATTTGAACCCATTCCCAAGCATTTGGCAGATATTGCAACCCCTTTCTGACTCAGGAAAATCTGATACCTGCAAATGAATACCATGTAATGGCATGTCTTCCCTCCTTCCAACAACTGTAGATGCCTTTCAAATTTATTTTTTAAAGAATGGTTATACACAAAATTAATTCCAAGGACCCTAAAGCTACCCATTTGCCTCAGCCAAATGCAAGGAAGTGACTTAATCATTAACTATTTCCATTTATTCACTGGTAAACAAAGCATAAGGTGGGATACTTTGGAATGAAGAGATTTGGGTTTTCTACTAGATTTATCACTAACTATAATCTGTGTGTACTTTTATTTCCTAATATGTCAAAAGAAAAAACTTGAAAGATTTGAAGAGTGGTGTACAATAATATATTTGGAAATATTCTCAAAATGTTAAAATTTTATTGGGGGTAGGAATGAATAGGTAGAACATAGAGGAGTTTTAGGGCAATGAAAATACTATGTCACTATTTCCAGGGGTAGAAAAAAGTAGGTTTGCAGTTGTGAGGATGTGAAACACAGTTTTTTCTTGTACTTTTATTTATTAATTATTGCATTATTTTCCATATAAACACCTGTTTTGCTCACCTCTAGTTGACTATGATGCATCAAATAGGTTCATTAATTATAACAAATGTACCACTCTGATGAGAAATGTTGATAATGTGGGAGACTATCTATGCATGTGTGAGGACAGTGGGAATATGGAAAAATCTTTGAACCTTCCCCTTGATTTTGTTGTGACTCTAAAACTGCCCTAAAAAATAAAGTCTTAATAAATCATGAAGAATATATAGATGGATAGATAAAGAGTGTGGACTATTATTACTAGCTGGATGAACACCAAAATATACAAATGTTGCATTGGCTAAAGGACACTGAGACTAATAATACACAACTGAATCCAGTGCCACAGAGGACATCTTTCATTATGTCTTCCCATTTACTGCCTACAACTCCAAACACCCGTTGTATCACAAATGTCACAATTGAAGTGCACTTTCATTCTCCTCTCCTTTATACAGCTCATATTGCTCCATGAGCTTTCACTGATTTCTGTTTGACTTGACTTAGCCTTACTCAGGAGTCCCTGGCTCCAAGTAACAGTTCCCTCTGAGGCAATTTGGTAACACTACCCTGGAATTAGCAAGCTGCCACTGTCCTCTGCCAAGAGACTGTGGTCCACTAGTGGATATTAAAAGAATTAAAGAATAGAAACCATCTCTAGAAACTTGCTACCAAGGAAATTAAGTTTACTCTTTTTAAGAGACTAAATAAAAATACAAAGGGCTTCCAATTTGGGAATTGCAAAAGCCAAAATCATCAGAAAAAAAAAAAAAACTGAGAAAATCAATAGAGAGGTTGATCCAAATTTATTTGGTATGGGGACACAATTTCTTAACATATTTTAAAAACATGCTGCCATAAACATAGGAAATGTCATCCTTAGATGAAATGTCCTTTCAATAATTCAACAAGTCATCAAAAAAGTCTAAAAACTTCCTGATAGATATGTACTTTATCTGAATTCCTACGAACACTCTAAATACATACATAATTTACACCCTTGGATCATCTAGATTTATATTCCATCATAACCATTGTGTGAGTTTTACCTACACCAAGAAAATTTTATTGTTTGATGAGTATTTTGGATTAGATATATCAATGGCTGTGCCTAGAATATCTTCCCTTAATGGTAAGAACCAAGGAGACTAGTTATGGTACTGTGTGGATGGATGTAATGGCAGAAAATTATGCATCTGTAAAGCCAAAATTAAAAAAAGATAAGTAGCAAAATAGCTAGAAATAATAGGAAATATTAGTCATAGACTGTTAATGGTGGAAATGGAGTAAACAATTTTAGTTTGGAGATGGGTAAAGTGGCAAAAGGGCTCTGCAAAATGTACTGCCACTAAGAGTTATCACTGTGATGTCTAGCCATTGCAGTTCATAAAAGGTTAACACTTTGGCCCTAGCTGGTGTGGCTCAGTTGGTTGGGCATCATCCTGCAAACAAAATGGTTATGGTACAAGTCCCAGTTTGGGCCCTATCTTCTCCATGCCTCCTCACTCTCCAAAATAAATAAATAAATAAAAATAAAAATAAATAAAGAAAAGATTAACACTTGGGCCCCTATTTCCTGAATCTCTAAGGTCATCATTCTTGCCTACAGCTAAGGAACAAGATGCACTCATCTTTCTTGATAGCCCTCCCACATTCCACTCCGTTCCTTCCTGTGCAATTTGCTCAGTATAAGCAGCCCACCCGCAGCATCTTCCCTCTTTGATCTTGCCAGGGCCTTTTTCCCACCATCTCTAAAACAATTACACAAGTGGTGGCTCGGCTCTGGATCATAAGACAGCAGCCAGCCAGAAGCCCAGGCTGCCTTGAGCCTTGTTAGTGAATATGCCAGGCATCTGTAGAAGCTTTCCAGTGAGGTCAAATTAGTGGGGGCAGGGGAAAGTCTCTCTGAATGGGAGAATACCATGGTTGCTGTAGGACACAAAGTTCTTTTGACTTGGAGTTTAATGAGTCTCCACTTCAATAGGACCTACGTGTCCCGAAAGATAAGGGCAAAGATGGAAAGGCACCATTTGCCTCTGCTGGCAGCCTGCTGCATAGGCTGAAGATTGGTGACAAGTCCTGAATCATAGTAACTCATAAAAAGAAATGGTCTGCTCTTTAGTTAAAGTATTATCCCCTTCCCAGCAAGATACCTCCCTCCAAGTCAGCAGATTGGAGTCCATGAGAGAATCCATGCTGAACTTCAAAGAGGAAGTTGTGTAAGAAAGGGGAGCAGCTTAGACAAGAACCTAGTATAAAGGAACCATGGACATGGACAACAGGTGGGATTGACTTTGGGGGGAAGGGGTGGGTGGGAAGGGGGACAGAGGGGAGCAAAAAGGGGATGGATGTAATACAACAACAATAAATTTTTTTTTAAAAAAGGGAAAAAAAAAAAAGAGGAAGTTGTGACTGCAGGAGAATGTTCTCTCTAAGCCCAGGGTACCATTTCTGTGATGTAGTGCAAAATAGTGACCTGAGTTACCTTGTACTTAGTAGGCTAACAAACTATTCCCTGGCCAAAAGGCTTAATTTAGGTAAATTCCCTATTTCTCATTTGCTAAGAAGACTAAATAGCTTTTCTTTGGAGGAACTTCTAAGAAAAAATTATACTGCCATTGTAAAGCATAACCAAATTATTTGTTTATATGAGACATTGACAGGGATTTGACATATCTCTCTGCCTTCAAACATGACCTCACTTGAGCCATTTCAGAAAGCAGGATACATTTTTCTATTCATAATGCACTTCTTGATTTAGAAATGTACTAATTTTGTTAAGGAATCACAATAAAGACTCCTTACTAGATTTGTTCTAGAGCTACCTATTCACCTTAAATACCTCCCTAATGTTCCATACTTAAAATTTTTACCCCAAGGCCTAGTGGGGGCTGAGTCACAGCAGGAAAGCAAAACTTTAAAGAACTAATACCAACTTCAAGTAAACATTGCTCTGATAAGCTGTTAAAACAAAAAGGAAAATAAGAACCAGTGTATTTTTCCCAGAGTCATTATTTCAAGCCTCTCTTTTTTTAAATTATTTTTTAATTTAATTTTATTGTTGTTGTATTATATCCATCCCCTTTTTACTTCCCTCTGTCCTCTTCCCCATCTCAAGCCTCTCTTATGTGCTCAGGGTGGTCTGACTTGAGAGTCTTGAAGAAATTACATGGCCTCTGACTCTGGATTCTGTCAGGGAGAAGGCTACCAGCCCATCAAATGTTCTACCTCCTTTAAAAACAGGAACTCAGAATTTCCCAACAGCTAGACTACATGAAAAAAGGACAAGTTGGCTGAAGACTAAATAATAACAATAACTGATCAGCTTATTTGAAATATCTGGTCACTACATGCCATCATTCAATCCTAGGCCAATATTTAGGACTTCTCCTTTAAATTATAAATTGTAAATTTTCCTATTTGGGGACAAGGCCTTGGAAAATGACTAAAAATCTCTGGAACAAATACCCAGAAAAACCTCCGAAGTTTGAAAGCAAAAACATATTTCAGGCAACTCTTTTAGTGAGGGCTGCCCAGTGGGAACTACATATTAATACCTTCTCCATACATGTATATTATTTTCATAATTAATAATGAGTTACTGCTGAACCCTCATAGATACTGCAAAACAAGATGGCTGCAGAGTCTTTGTCCCCATTTATCTCCAACTAGTTGAGCACTTTTCATGGAAGGGCAGACAGAGGCTGTTTTGTACACCCCAACCTCAGAGCTGTTGGTATAAGCTTCTCCTAGTCTGTTGAAAAAGAAGGTCCCAATGGGTAAAGCAATTTTTAAAATTAAAAGATGCAAAGGTTACTATATCTGAACAAGCACCCACATTTTCTTTTTGGGAATGGAACCAAAGGATTATTCAGACAGGGAGATAGGCAACAGGGTCTAGGGAATGAAGAGTCATGAGATTCCAGTTTTATTCCTGGCTCTGCCCAAGACTTGCCATGTGACTACCATCAAGCTACTTTTCAGTGGGTGTCTCAGTTTTTCCTTCTCTAAAAGAATACAGCCAGCCTGGGAACCCAAAGGTCACTGGTTCGATTCCCAGCCAGGGCACATAACCAGGTTGCAAGCCAGGTCTCCAGCCAGGTTCATAGCTGGAGGCAGGTGAAAGGTAACCATACATTGATGTCTCACTCCCTCTCTGCCTCTCTCCCTTCCCATCTCTCTGGAAATAATAAATAAAATCTTTAAAAAAAAAAAAAAAAGAATACAGTCTTACCCTCATCATATAATTTACTCTGTGATTTCCTTGCAAAAAGGGGGAAGGGAATATATTAGGTATAGCAAAAAGGTACAGTATGCTAAGCTCCCTAGTCTTGGACACCAGTAATATAATAAGTATTCCTCATTTACAATAATGCATCTCATGATATTTCTGATGTAGACAACTTATGAAACAGGGAAGTTGCCTGATTTTATACAACCTTAAGTTTAACAATTAAGTAATTCAGGCAAAAGGACATCATGGGTTAGAGAGTATTACCTACCAGAACAATAAAAACCCACACCCCAGCTCCAACAAGCATTTTAGTACTCAAGAAAGGAAGCAAAGTATATCTCTAAGTCAAGAGACCTCTAGGAGCTAAAACCATTCTTACTGAGAATGAGAGGAAACAGGCAATGAGTGAAGGTAGGAAAGACAGTTCACATATGATAGCCAGAATACTGAGGGCTTGTTCACAAAACACTTTGGTCTCAAGTTTATATAAATTTCAACTTGTTTTAATGGAGACTATTTTTTCTCTTAAAACAATTCAAATTTCAAAACAGATAAGTCAGTGAGATATGAAACTTTCTTTACCAAGTTATACTTTAGCACCAACTTTATTTTTTTTTGCTGGAACAAACCCATCCCCTGAAGTGTAAAACATTTAAGAGTTAGCAATACTCCATATGCTTAGTGAAATAAGCCAGTCAGTGAAGGACAGGTATCATATGATCTCACCCATTACAGGACAATAATGAGCAAAACTAACAACAAGCAAAACAGAACCAAGTATATGAATACAAGGAATAGGCCTTCAGTGGTCAGAGGGAAAGGGGTTGGGGGGAGGGGGGAGGCAGAGGGAAAGAAGGGGAGCAGCTTAGACAAGAACCTAGTATA
>PVIW01007825.1:0-29340 GCA_004026585.1 Noctilio leporinus | reverse complement strand
AGCAATACTCCAATATAATAATAACTGACATCCAAGATCATTAATGACAAGCCAGCAGCAAAGTTCCCTGTATTTCACACAAATACAGCTTATTGTTGAAATTGAATACCAACTCCATCAATAATCAGATACATATTAATCATATGCTTAATAGTTTGGGGGTCCTTTGCATTTGTCAAGGGAAGGATCCACCCATGCCCACATATAACTGACAACTTCACCCCACCGCATACCTATATTTCAGAACCTAGCCAGTAAGAGGCAGTGCACATCTTTTGGCTTGCCATAAAATGTAAACTGTCCTTAGGTCCCATCTTGTTCAAGTCCCCCCAGATTGCTTTTATCCTAATCAATCTGCAAAATAAGTCCAACAACAAGAGGCAGAGCCATCAAGATTTATTTACTGGAGGAAACCAATATTCCACTGAGCATGGGGAGAGAAGGACCATTATGATTTCAAGACCCTTGGAATACTTTAAATTATCTGAAATAATTTTCTAGTCCTTCCAAAATAAAATAAAGTCCTATAAGTGGAGATGTATGTGTGTGTGTGTGTGTGTGTGTGTGTGTGTGTGTGTGTGTCTCACAGGTCATAGGCTTAAGGCAGGGCTAGGTACACAGTAAGAATTTGGGGGAGCATGTTAAAATGTTAATGTATTATATGAATGAGCAAATGGAAACTGTTCTTCAAACATGGTGATTTTCTATGCTGGAATAAAAGGAAGGAACTTGCAGAAAAAAAGAAATCAAAAGCCACATACATCAATACAGGTGTAACTAGAAGTAGTAGATGGTACTTTTGTGTTGGGGGACTGTGCAACTGATAGTTCATCAAAATTGGAAGCCCCTAGTGTCCTTGATTTCCCAGCTCCTCCACCCTCAGGATACCCAAGGAAACCACACATACCTCTTCCTCAAGTTTTACCACCTTAGCCTGGGCATTGCTTAGGGCCTGGTCTCGGATTTCGATGTGTCGCCTTTGGTCCTCATTGGTAGAACGAGCAGTGGCCAGCTCTGCCTCAAGCTTCTCCTTCTCACGCTGGCTTTCCTTATCTATTAGGACATGAAATACCAACACAGCCATTATAAAGATGGCTCAAAATCTTACCTGAGCATAATTGCCCATCATACCCATTACGAACAGTATAGTCTTCTAACCCATAGCTAAATGAATTGGGAAACAGGGATCTTGACTCTATCACTAGTTCTACCATTCACTTGTATGAAATAAGAATGATCAGTTAACAGTGATTGTTGTGAAGAAGCAATGAGAAAGTAGATATAAAGACTGTTATGAAATGTAGTTCATAAAAGAGAATAGATACCCTCATCAGAAGCACAAGTAGTTTGTCTAATCAATTTTATGTCTTCAAATGATCTTGTATTGGCAAAAGAACAATTGAAGCACCCTGTCAATGTCCCCATTGTTTCCTCATGAAACTACATATATCAAATCAATCTAAAAATTATATGTCATTATATGTCATAAAATACATAAAACCTCAAACCCTACCTTTATTCACTAACATGTTTTTAAGTGAGATCAATCTATAATTACATTGTATCTACACATGACCGGGGCACATATAGTTATCCTCCATGCCTTCTAGGCCCCTCCCCTTCTAACTAGGATAGACCTTGTACCAGAAACTTGAGTGAGCAGTTTTGATTCTCATTTAGAGGTGGAGTACACTTCCTCTTGAGACCTTAATATTTGAATTTGTAGGAGAAACTTTAATGGGGCTGCCTTGTCTTCCTTCCTTCTCTGATTTTACATATCTATTCAGATGTAGCTTGTAAAAAAAAAGGAACAGTTGTTGAATACTTATTGTGTATTAAGCATTGTTATTAACATAATCCTCAAAACAACCACATAAGGAAGTTATTATTCTCTTCTCCATTTTGCATATGAGAAAACAGAGACCCAGAGGACTTGAGTAACTTGTACTAGGTGCCACAACTCGCAAGATAAGTAGTGGAGACCATGCTTAAGGCCAAGCTGTTCTAAATGCTTTCTACTGTATGGGTAGTTTGAGTACATTCCTCAGAGAGGCTTCTCAAAGGGGCTTTCTTGGCTCCTGCCACAGTTCCAACCAAAAGCAAAGTCCAAGGGCAAGAGAAACTCAAGGGCCACAATTCATGCCCTCTTCCATGCCTACAAGGTGGAGCTCCCTTTTCTCTTCTAGAACCAAGTTAACAGTCTTTCATTCTGCTGTTAGTACAGTTTGATCTGCTAAGTTACTACATTAAAAAAATTTTAAACATTTTATTTATTATTTTCAGAGAGAGGGGAAGAGAGAGAGGCAGAGAGGGAGAGAAACATCAACATATGTTTGCCTTTCACCTGTCTCACAGCTATAAACCTGGCTGGAGACATGGCTTGCAACCTGGTTATGTGCCCTGGCTGGGAATCGAACACAGTGACCTTTGGGTTCATAGGCCAGCACCTTTTCCACTGTGCCACCAGCCAGGGCAATTACCACATTTTATAAATTAGTAACAGAGCTACTAGGACACCTGAAATAACCACTTCATACAGGGAGGAGTGTCGACTAAGAGAACCCAGCCAAGAATCCATACATTTTTTTGTTTTGTTTTGTTTTGTTTTGTACTGGGAGGCTGCCACCCTTTCTCCTAGTGAACTAGCTTCCAGGGTAACCGTGACACCAGGAAAGCAACTTCACAACAATTTACACTAGGCACTGATGACACCAGAAAAACTGCATTCCTGCCTCTAAGACATACTGATAAAAGAACAGGCGGTTCAGGGAAACGAGAAAGAAAATGTCCTAGTTCTGAAGTTAGAACACAATGGAGCAACCCAGAAAGGGAGGGCAATATTGCAAGTTAAGATCAAAGAAACTTGTAAAAGCTGTCTTGAAGCTACAGGGAATTACTTGAAAGGGTCATGTGGAGGCCTAGCAAAGATGGGGTCCAACAAGTCCTACTACTCCAGCTCAGAGCCATACTGAGGGAGGCTGGGGGTAGAGGGCACCAGCTAAGGGCATCTGCCCAAGTGGGGGTAATTCATGTTTCCCCTGAACTTATTCTCCCTATGGACTCAATCTACTGTGTAGTTTTTATTGCTTGTTTATAGTGGCAATTGGAAAGAATGAGGCATTGTTTAGCTGGGTGGAGTTCATTAGGGACTGATAAAGAAGAGGATTAATTCATTGTTCTGGTCTTGGGAGTATTTCCAGACAAAGAAAACACCATTATAAGGAAGATGTAGCTCTGCAAGCCCCCATAACCTCCAACTTTGTAATAAGAGTCACTAATTCAGGACATAGCAGAGTCCCCTGCTAGCTACCTTTGTAGTCATGAAGGGGTGATTGTATTAACAGATTGTATAAAACAAGGTGTTTTAACTGAGTTCAAGGAGCAGGTTAGGTATTATAAACACTAGCAATCCTGCATGCTAATCCTATCTCTACTAGAGCCAGCACATGGAGCCCTCAACAACAAATCATGTCAACATTAAGGGACCCCATGGTCACGAAGGTCCTTTTCAGCTAGCCATGACAAAAGCAGGGATTTCAAGGGTCTTCTCTGGTTTAATATAAAAGGAGCCACATGGATGTGACTAGATATTGTAGCTCACAGCCTTCTTGGCCTAGAAAGTAAAGAGTAAGTTCTCCCAACTTCATGCCTGAACAGGAAAAAATATTCCCTAGATAAAATTCACTCTGTCCTGGCTATTCCAGATTAAATAGAACTGTGTGACCTTTTCCCACACCTTAGTCCCATCCACACATTAATGCCTATTGCTAAAGCTTTCAGACTTACTTTTTGCAAAGAGCTGAGAGATGGTTTTTCTGGTGTCCTCTGTTCCCTCATATTCCTTCTCTGCAAGCTGCTTGTTGGCAGTTTCCAGACGTTCTATAGAATTCAGACACAATCAACAGAGCCCCGTATACAAACTTCTGTGCACATGCTGTTGGCCCTTTCAATATTTACCTTGGGCAAAACAAGCCTGCTTCTTCTTATTACACAAAAAAGGACAATATAGACATAGGTTTGCAAATGTGGGTCCCCAAACAATACTAGATCATGGCAGAGAAAGAGGACTTGAATACTTAATAGTTTCATTCCTTGCTAACAAAACCTAAGTGCAGAATTCTAAATTTCAACAAAGGAATCAACCCTGCAATATACAACTTTCATTTACCTGGAGCAAAAGCATCAAAGTTATTAATTATAAAGTTTTTAAAATCATATAATGTCAAAGCTGAAAGGGGACCATAGGTAGCATCTAGTTTAGATCCTTAATTGTATAGATAGGATAACCTAAATCCAAAGATAGACATAATATCCCCAAGGTTATTAGTTTTGAAGGTGGTGAAAAGGTTATTTCTCACCATCTTCAATATTATCATGTTAAAGTAAAAATACAAGGAGGGAGTCCTAGAAATGGAAGATATCACTATTTTAAGCTTGCATAGCCAACAGCCCAGCATCTGCAAAACCTATAAAGGAAGGGAGGTAGCACCAACTGGAGAGGTGAACCAGGTGGGTCTAGGAGTCCCAGGATGGGTACCATCTGATTAACATATCAGCTCTTCCTACTTTGATTAAGCAAGGTTGGGGTCAAGTACTACTGCAGTAAAAAAAAAACCTGACCTGGTCTATGCCCTATAATTTACTAATCATATTAGTATAATTTACTAATTATACTAGTGGGGTAAACAAACCTAAGAGTCTCAATGTATGCTCCATAACGTTTCCCTTCACCATCTTGGCTGATGCTTTAGAAGTGATTCCCTCACCTCTCAGATCCCTGTTGAAGTCATGCATTCTCCGAACCTCCCCCTCAAGCTTGTTTCTCATGGCTTTCTCCAGAGTTTCTCTTTTGGAAGATGACTTCACAAGGTTCTCATATGCCTCAGAAACACGTTGGATTTCTGTCTCCACCTGAAAAGGGAAAACACTGATAAGAACAGTTTCCCAGAAAAACTTCAGAATTCAATCTTAAGCTCAGTAATTACTCACTGGATCAGGACAGTTCCTCAGGTTAAAAACAAATACAGTTTTTGCCTTAAGAGGAGATGATAGGAGAGAATAAATTGTCTACGTATATAGTTATAATTGATTTTTATTTCTTAAGAATTGTTTGTTGAAAATAATAATACATACAGCATGTAGATAATATTATTCTAGAACACTCGAAGAGTTTTTCACATGTTTATTCCAATTTACCCTGATACCTGTCTTCACAAGGATACTCCTTCCCCATTTTAGCAGAGAGAAGAGTTAAATTGCCTTTTCTAACATGAAGTTAGAAGCAAACTATAAAAACTCTAAGCCTCAGATTCACACAGTTGTTCAGTTCAATTTAACAAATATTTACCAAGGGCCAAATATTTGCCAAAAAAATCTTTAAGGTACTGTGGGTATGTAAATATGAATCAAGATGTTACTGTTGCCCTCAAGGAGCTTTTGAGCTAATCAAGTAAAAAAATCTAAGGAAAGAGACGTTATTAAGAAAAGTAGGCATAATCCTATAAAGTGCAGGGGAGGAAGAGGCTATTCCTGGGTGGAGGTGAAGGGAGAGAAGGACAATTTCAGGGAGGAGGTAGCATTTAGAGTCAGATCCTAAAAGCTGCATCAAGTTTCAATGAGCAGAGGTAAAGGGGAGGTTATTTTATTCTAAGTTTGTGAATGCATTCCCAGAATGACCAGTAGTCTTATTTGTCTGGACACTGTGGGGTACACAGAGGGAAGCTGATGAGATCTGGCTACAAAGATAGACTGGAGTCAGATCATAAAAGGGCTTTAATGCCAGGCATTTGGACTTTATTCCATAGTCAGTGGGAAACCACAACAGATTTTTGAACAGAAATTCATGATCAGAGTTTTATTTTATGGTGCTCCTGCAAAGCTTGTAAATGGAATTTAAAAACAAACAAACAAACAAACAAAAAAACACCACAAAACATCAAAGGGAAAAAAGGGTTTTGCCCTGAATCAGCCCGAAACAGGAAGAACATAAGAAATTAGACTCCAAAGTTTTTCTGGAACTAGTATAGTTTCATTGCACATATAATAACCATAGAGATATTTGCAAATAATTTGTATATGACAAATAAACCCCATGGTCTATTAACATTTTGTTGACCAATTTTATACAGAAGCGAATACAAGTACAAACATGAGTTAACTCATGCAGAAAAATATGTACATCTATCTGTTCATTAAGCAATTTTCAAATTAAATTTGATTCTTGAAAACATTCTACATTCCCTCTCAGTTTTCTGCTGTCCTCTTTAACAAAGCTCAGGGTGCTATAAGGGAAGCAATATCAGGCCCCCAGTGGGAGACTGGGGGAAAGGTGGGGTTACCAGACAACTCAATTCCACCTGTCCCTGCTCCAAAATTATGCCTGATGCAGGACTGCCTGTAAACAAATGAAGCTTACACCACAAAAAAGAACAGACTTAAGTGTTTTTCTCCTTGCAGATGGCACCAAGATAGCAACACAGAAGAGGAAAACTAGTGAATGGCATTTAGTGACATAATCTGCAAGGCTTGAGCCTGATAAAGCTTCTGCGTGAAATTCAAGTGTTCAGTAGAGAAAATAAACATTTCCATTTGAAAGAGCAGCTTGGTGTTGGTCTGATCTAGGCAGTCTTTAGAATACAAGGCTTTCCAGTTCCCCACAGAATGCCACACCTGGAAGGCAGTCCCTCTCTTCACGTTGTTCAGAGTACTATTTCAAGATCTTGTACCAATCCTTTCCCTACCCCCCTGCTTAGATACTGTACTCTTCAAAAGAGCAAGCTGTACGCTGGTCAACAGAACCTTCCAGGAAAAGAAGTCACAGAAGGGCATATCCACTAGTTTGTTTTGAGTCATGGTGTTGGCAGGGAGAGGGAGAGTGGTGGTGAGTTTTCAGACTTACTCTGTCTACTTACCCTTCATAAACCTTGGGCCTCCTATTTGTTCTAGCGCCATCTGGTATCTACCTCATTTTCCCCACTTTTCTTTCCTCTTCTGCCTCACCTGTGCCTCTCATCCACTGAAATACTGGGTTGGCCTTCACTTCCCCCAACACTCAAGCTGTGCAAATTATACTCGATTGAGGCATCTTTCCCCATACTTAGGAACAAACAACACAAATCCTATTTGGCTCCTCTTCCTGTCATCTACCCTCTCCCTCAAAAAATTCACCAAGAGTCCTTTGGTGAAGAGAGTCTATAGACAATCTGGGTCCATCCTTACTGAATCAAGGATGTGGCTAGGGCCACCCTAGAGAGTTTGGAGAAGGGTATCAACTGTTAAGCCTAATCAACCAAACTGGGCCAGTCTGCAATTTGTGAATATAATCCACTTAGTGAACCAATGTACTCGGATAGATGGGTGGTATAGTTAAATGAGTGAAGGGAGAAAATTTTAAATTGGGAGCAAAGCCATTGAGAAACAGTTCTTATTTAACTCCAACAACCCCCATCCTAATTTGGGAACATTGGGGGAATGCGTTTTTACTACATAAATACACAGCCCTCCTTTCCCTTTCAGGACCCAGATTTGGTGTTTACAAATTTTCAGCTGCATTCAGATCCCTGAAATTTCCACTTGTGGGTATCTCCTAAAGACAGAGTTGCTGAAAAAATGCCAGGCAACCATCCCTCCCTCCCCAACCTTCACCCTCACCTCCCTGAACAGTTCACACTGTCTTTGTCAGGAGATCAAACCATCTGAGCTCTACAATGACAAAAACTGCAAAGAGGTTGCTAAAAGCATAACCCTATTCACCAACAGCCCCTGGAAGCCATGAGTTAAGGTTCCTAGCTTAGGGCATTCAAGAGCTAAAGTACCAGCTTCAAGAGATAGGTGGGGCCCAGGAAAAACTGTGAACTGGGGACATATATTCTTTTTTTCTACTTTCTCAGCCTAGGGCTGTCACCTGTCACCCAGCTGTGGTGCTAAGCCCCTCCTCACCTCATCCCCCACACACCAGAGAAAGAGAGCAGATGCTGAATTTAAATTGAAGGGAAAGACCAAAGCAAAAAGGAGAATAAGGAAAGGAGTGTTGAGTAAGGGTTACCATGGGAACTCCCACTTGCAAAAGTGCTCTAAGCTCTTTCCAGAACAAGGTAGGGCAGGATCTAACTTCAGTGGTAAGATATTTCTAGAAACTATGGTTTTATATTTATAATTCAAATTCAGTATTTGGGAAAATACAATCAAGACAAGTCTTTATGCTGGCAGGTCCTTTGCTTACCAGTGTTCTTGACCTCCTGGAATTCTAAAACAATCAATTAAGTTTTCTTATAGTTATAGTGTTTGGGAAAACTGTATTAAATATTTTTTTTTCTCCACATAAATGTAAAATGTTCCTTCTCCTAAAAAGATAGGAAGAGGTTTATTCCAAGGTTGGATCCATATCTAACCTTCAGATATAAGAATCCTGAAGACCTGCCCATAAGTCACTCAGGTACCCACAAATAGAGACTTTTACATCAATATTAAACATGTAAGACTTAAAGGAGACTCTAATATCCCAACACAGGGGTCTCACCTTCTGCAACCTTGCCACCTTCTCATAGCATCCTTCCAACTCCTGTCGCAAGTTCCGGTTCTCATCTGAGAGGATCTCAACCATCTGTTGGGCTCTGGAAACAATGGCAAAAGGGTCTGCTGGCATTGGCTGATAAGAAGCAGAAGACTGCTGAGCCCTAGGCATAGCTGAATAGGCTTCTCCTGGCTGCTGCTGCTGCTGCTGCTGCTGCTGGTGATGGTGGTGGTGGTGTTGCTGCTGCTGCTGCTGCTGACTCAGGCCCAGCTGGGTGAGGCGGTAATGATCACCCTGGTGAACCTGATTAGGAAGGAAATGTTGCTGCGGCCTAAGTAGGTGAGCTGAGTGGTCTCCTTGATTTGGGACCAATGGATGTTGGGCAGGAGATAATCTAGTGGATGGTGGAGACTGCAGCAAGGACAAGGAACCCCCAGACGGGAGGGAAGAAGTAGGGCTGTGAGGATGAGAGTTCCTGGCCGACAATGGCAATGAGATGTCCTGTGTTGGCCTGTAAAACACGGAGGGCATGCTAAAGTTAAGCTCTCTCTGAAGGTACTAGGGGAGAAGGGCACAAGAAATAAAATGGGGAAACTTCCAGTACTCCTAGGACACCTGCAATAGGAAGAGCAGGCAGTGTTAGACTGTGGGACCACTGCCAAGACCTTTATAGTCCTTTCCAAGGAGAACTGAATCACGATCTTCAAAGGTCTCTTTGTGAAACTCAAAGTGATGTATGCTACTCACTCAGTGCTTGAGTTGAAGAGTCTTAAATGAGTCTTCTACAAGGTAATTTTTTCATCTCATTTTAAACTAAACCTTTTCTGACATTCTACATGTGCTCTGACATATATAAAGAGTCAAATTTAATAATTATGTTCCACTTATCCAGAAGGAAATATCAAAAAGCAGTCAAAACCACCCCCATCTTGCTATCTGCAACTCTCTTTGATAATAAACATTTCCACAAAAAATTACTTGAGAATATGTAAATTCTTATTTGATATACAAAGTAATTGTTATTGATTATAGTTACTAATAACTGACTGATGCCTACTAGTACTGATAATATTATGGCTTGGAGGGAATTATATGAAACATTATTATACAATTTTTCGTGTACTGAATAACAAAATAAAAGGACTGGAAAGGTGTCAATGAAATAATTTAGTCCAATTCTGTCATTGGACAAAGGGAGAAACTGAGGTCCAGAAAGGGGAAGCAATCTGTCAAATATTACAGTGAGTTAGTGTTAGTGCCAGTGTAGAGCCTTTGTTTCCCAATTCCCATTTCCAGGCTCTATCCACTACCATAATATATTTATTTCCATTCACTGATGTTCAAATGGGAAGCCTACTGCTTATGGAAACTTCCAGAAAGAGAACTTTGGGACATTGTTTAATGTGGCTCTCACATTTTTATATGTAATACCATACGACTAGCAACTAAGACAAACTGAAATTACAGTATGTGAAAGTACAATATGTGGGTCGCTTCCACTGTCACCACTACCAGGAAAGTATCCGTCGATATACACTAAAGATAAAAACTTATACACCCCACCTCTAGTCCATGCCCAAAGAACCTCATATACTCCCACATCCTGTGGACACTTGTTCTATAGTTGGTATTTGTCCATCCAGGGAAGACTGATGATTAAGGTCATGAGATTTGGATCCCAACAAAGTTTAAAGACCTTTTCTACTGCTTACTAGGTATATAACATTGCTCAAGTTATTTTATCTGCAAGAGCCTATTTCATTCCTGAGGTTGCAAATGAATTAATTATAAAAATAATGGGATCTTCTCATTTTGGAGTGCAATAGAAATTACAAAGAGTCTCTTATCTACCTTCCAGTGAGATTGGTTGACCTGGTTAGTGATTTTACTTGTGGGATATCCATTTAATCTTTACACTAAATTGCAAAATTCATGACAGAACCAGGACAAATCACCAGGAGCAATTAACTTTTAACTGATATTCTAGATGCCAAAGCACATCCCTCCCACACATACTACAGTTATCATTATTATTATTTATATGTTCCCTACAAAAGATTCTCACTATTAGGAATTTTTATAGCCACAATATCATTCTAAAACACGAGTGGCAAACAGATGGCCCGTGGGCAGAATCCAGCCCTCCATCTAGTTTTATCTGACTCAGCACCTTTGACCTGGCATCTTGTTTCTAACCGGCTCGTTTAACTGTTAAAGAGTAGTTACATTTATACAGTCCTAAAATTACATCTGGCCCTTTGAAGGCAACCATGAGGCTGATGTGGCCTCCGGTTAAAATGATTTTGACATCCCTGTTCTAAGCACTTGTTCATGGATACCCAATTACCTAGATGTTCAACAGAGCCCTCAAACCTGCTCAAGCCCTAATTTTTGTCTCTCAGTCCCATCAATACCTCTGGTGTACCCACATTCTTCCAATTTCATACAAATGTCACTACAAACAATTACTGAATTTTGAAGTGGGCATGAGAACTATTTGTAGATAGAAAAATTTACATAGTTTTCATGATTACAACTAGAAAATTACTATCTGTACATAACCTTTTTGCCAAGAGCTGAAAGCACTCATCTGATCAAAATCCTGGGAGTTGTTTACAAACTTATCTGGGGAAGAATCTTTCTCCATTTTCCACACTGTGGGTTTTTAGTTTCCTTAGAAGTAAAATTGACTGTGTGTTCTTTTTCCAGTTTGAATAAAAGCTAATATTATATATTATATTATTTATATATAATATATATATACATATGTGTATTATTTATATACATCTTCGCACACACACACACACATGGTCTGTTCAGAAGGTATCTAGCCATGTAATATGAAAAACAGAGCCATTTATTGAATAAAATACAACATACAAGAAGCATTGTACATAAGACAATGACTCCTTAGTCCCCTTCAAAGCAGGTACCTTGGGATTTCACACAGTTCTCCCAATCACCATTAGTGGCCCTGTCATATTTTTCTGAACCTTGCTGATGGTCTGAAATCTCTTCCCTTTCAAAGGTGATTTTAGTTTGTGGGAGAGCCAGAAGTCACAGGGCACCAAATCTGGGCTATAGCAGCACTGGGTCACCTGGGTGATTTCATATTTCACCAAAACACTTCATGAGACATGATGCATGAGCAGGTGTGTTGTGATGAAGGTGCCAATCAGCAATTGCCCAAAACTCTGGCCTTCTGAATCATAATAGTGTCTGCAGAGGAATGTTCAAGCTTAATACAAAATCTGATATAGATCCATTGCTCTACTTGCTCAGTCATTTTAAATGCAATGGCCACACAGTGCACACATTCATTCAATACTGCCCCCACTGACTAGTACGGTGAAACCATCATTGTTGATGCATGTGCATTCCAGTCCACTCTCTCCTTGGCTGCCAGGTTACACTGATATCACACAAGCCGGTTTTGTTATATTAACAATGGCTGGACTTTTTCTTGACAGGCTATATAGATATACAAGTATAAATATTATAAATATGTATGCATACATACATATATACACATATATGTATATATGGATGTATATGTGTATATATGTATATGTATATGTATATATGTATGTATATATAAAATCTCCCTAGATGTAAATATAATGTTCTGGGATTTCTGGGGATTTTGGATATCCTGTGCAGAACACAGGAGCTTACATTTCATGGTTTCCAATCCAGTTCTCAAATTTTCAACATTTAAGGGAAAAAACGACCATATTAACCTTCATTCTCATTGTAAGAATGTGGAAGGCCAAGGCCTGGGAGGCATTTTCTTTTAAAGAATGAATGTTTAGTTCTGAACTGTGCTTCCTCCCCACCCCCAACTCCCCTGGGCCCTATCAGCAACTCAGGCCTCTCCTTCAAACAAATTGGACACTGGTCTCCCTCATGCCTGGAGGCTGAAAGGGTCTTCCATGCACTTAACAGCTCATGGCATCCTGGGAACCTTGAGAAGGAGAAGACCATAATGTCTGTGGAAAGAGGTCTCCAGAGTCAAGTAAGTCCAGGACAGCAGTGACCCTGGCCACAACTCTCAGCACTGCCTAAGAGCTAGTGAAGACAAGGCAGCTGCCCCTTAGGTTCCCCAAGCTGAAAAAGGAAGCAGGTTTTAGTGCACCATGGTGTTGGGAAAACTAAGACAGCCCGTCCCTGGCAGGTTTGCAAACATGAAGCAAGGCTTGGGCAGTTGCAAAGGGAGAGACAGCCCTCCAGCCAACGAACTCCATCTGGGCTCCAGCATCCACCCACCACAATAAAGCAGGACCATATTAACTCTTGTGAAGTTCCCACTGAGAGGAGGGGACTGAAAAATGACAGGAGTAGGGGAGAGCTGGGGGGATATCAGAGGAAGCAAAAATACACTAAAGATTAAACACTATGAGTAACAACAATAATAAAGGTGGTAGCTGGGTGAACAGCACACTCCCTAGCACAGCAGCATGAATTGCTGCCCACTGGCATATTAACCAGAAACAAGCCACCAGCAGACAATAGAATCGTGATCCCATGGAAGCCCCAACCTGCCTCTCTGCCCCTTCCCTCCCTTTATCCTGCCCCTTCCTAAGACAACATGGGTTCCTAGCACTCTGCAGGCAAGGGAAAAGGGTATATTTGCAAGACTGAGGAGAATGGCCAAAATCAGCATTCCCCCACAAAGCAAGAATCCCCTCCCAGAGACAAACAGCTTACAAAGACACAAAGGGAAAGGAAAGGTAAATCCACTGACTTGACATAGCATCTTAGACCCTGCTATCTCACTGACTGGAAGCCCCCACTATCCTCAGCCACACACCCATCCACCTCACACACATACACTACATATTCCTGGCCCACATGTGTGCAAGCCCACACACACACTCTCACCAGAGCAGGTGCCACCAACAGCCTGGAACCCAATTTATTCTCCCCACAGAAGTAATGCCTTCCCCAGGCTTTGTGATGTTGAACACGTGAATCCTGGAGTCAGCTGCAAATTCTTGATAGTTTCTCTTACACAACCAGCTCTGCTCTGAACTACAGAGTTAGGTCACCCTTAGATTCCACTAAACAAGGATTTCAAGAAACCTCAGATCTGGGCACAATTTCAACCATTGAAATGAGGTGGCTGCTTTAGAAACAGAAAAGACTTAATTTTTAAAGGCAGTTGATAAATCTACAAACCCCAAATGCAGAAAAGGCTCAACACTTAAAAAGACAAAGATTCAGAAAAATTTTAATTCTTCACATGGCTTAGTCTTGTTTCCTATCTGAAGATCTGAGAATTCAGGATATTTTTTTGTGTGATAAACATCTTTTATTTATTTTTTTATTTATTTAAATTTTATTGTTGTTGTATTACATTCATCCCCTTTTTCCTTTCTTCTGTCCCCCTCCCCAGGATATTTATTTTTTAAGTGAGAAAGAGGGCATACAGAAGAAATAGTAATAAAAATATTGTTTATAACATTTTGTTCATTTTAACAGCAAATCTCTAACAGTTCACTGCACCTTGAAAGGCAAACAAAAGTTTTTTGAACATCACTTTGTTCAAAGAGCTTGCTTTGCATCCATATTTGTAATTTGTGGACTAAGAACTAAGAATTTAGTCTTCTAATTGTTTAGTGCTAGGAGCAGTTACTTGGAAAGGTACCCAAAAACTGTTAAAGGAAACAAGGAGGACAACATGATACAACTTAAAAGTGTACACTTATGGAAAGCAATTCAACTACCTCTCCTTGCCAGTAATTTGTCAATAGGTGCCCTCCCTCATCCCAAGCTCTGCAAACATTTGTCTGATGCAGACCCAAACTTCACACAGAGCATCTTTTAAGTTTGATTATTCATCAGGCATATCAAGCACTCTGTTCCTCTCCCATAGAGTAGAAGAAAAACTATTAGAGCAAAGCTGTGTATTAAAATACTATGTAAGAGAGGGTAATCAGCATGGGCTCTACTGCTTTGAGGAACAGGAAAATAGAGCCACAGATAATGTAGGAGGGAAGAGAAAATATAGTATCTTCCTGTAAAATAGATGCAGCCAAATTTCCCTGGTGGTTTAATCAGCATGGGAAGGAAAAAATCCTTTTTTGGGTTTCTTATTATTTATTTAGACAGATCAAAGACTTTTCCATCTAGTTTTAAACACTGTGGGAGCCATTTCAGATCATGAACAATACTGGTGAATGAGTTCTGAAAATAGCTTTCCTGGGAAGGGGGGCCATGTGCTGAGTGGGGCTTTAGATTCTTTTCCACACCCCAGCACACTCCCCTCCCACAAGGCAACAGACATCAGGCCATCAACTTATGGCAGGTAGGGAGTCCCACAGACTCTTCCATTGTAATAGGAAGAACAAAACAAAAAACCCAGCTTCATTGAAATTTTGCTGGCTTGGAAGGGTTTCCACTAAGCTAAGCAATCCAACAGACCAACCCCTCCCTGGGTTTTCCGTTTCATTGGGCAGATGAGAATTGGGTTCTTGCCCTCGCTTAAACCGGAAGAACCCTTTCCCTTACCCCATTTCCTGTTCCAAGCCATTTATCAGAACTTATGCTCCTGCCCTTTGAAAGGTGCATAGAGAAGGTTGAACAAAAGGTTAGGAAATCAACCTGAGTTAAAGGGGGAAAAAGTTCTATACTGGAAAAGTTAGGGGTGGAGCCCAAAGTGAATTGCCTCTGGCTAAAAAAATTGAACCTGGAAGGAGAAAATGATGAAACACTAGGAAATGCAGGGACATTCTCTTATCTGACCTCTACTCCAGCCCACTGGCTACCTTGTCTCTTGAGTCACTAACGAAGAACTTAAAGCCAAGAGGCTTTTCCCTGAAGGAGTGAGATGGAGACAGGAGACAAACAGTTAAACATCAAGAAGATCACAGGTCTAGTCTGGAGTTCCTTATGGAAAAGGCCACCTTAGGTCCAGGCACTTCAAACCTCATAGCCACCCATAATTACCCGCGGTAACAGGGCAGAAATACCACATAACTTCCATCACTGTTGCCCATGGTTGAAACCTTCCCTCTGCCCCCATATGCTGAAATACTACTAAACATAGACGTGGTCCCAATAGTAACAATAGCAATAATGAATGAAATAATGGAATCTACATCGTAAGGTTGGTTGATACAGTGGGCCCTTAAATATGTCAGAAGTATACATGGGTAGGCAAAGTAGGTTTACAGCTGTAACACAAATAAATAATACAAGAATTAATAAATAATAATACAAGAATAAACTCCAGTTTTCATTCACTCACAACTATAAGCCTACTATTGTCCACCTGTGTATTTAAGTAGAACTGAATACTGTTTCATAACAGTATCATACTCCTGAACTAACAGCAAGTGGTATAGAAGTCATAGGTGTATTTTGCCTTCTATATTTTAGCATCTGACCAAAATTTCAATATAATATGATGTAAATTTAAGTTAGACATCTAAAACCAGAATTGGTGACTAACAAAGTCTCTACAAAAGAAAGATGAACCAATCCAGACTTTGTAAACTGAAAGGATGTACAAAATAAGTTACATTCTGAATCTACACATGTTTAGTTCCCCAATACTATCTGGGTGTTTGTTTAGTGCGTAAAAGAATCACAGTAATTCTGCAGAAAGATGTGTTCACAAAAATACGTGATGAGAGCTTTGCAGAGGGAAATAAGTAGAAGTGATAGGATACAGCAGACTAATTAAAGTCCAAGATAATTTGCTTCTGCTCCTAAAGGATAGGCTTAATAGCTCATAAGATGGAACACTGACCCTTCTTTCAAAATCCTAATAGATGGGACAACAAATAGCTGCTGAAATCATCCAGTAGGCAGTTGAGGCCATACTCACTTATAAAGTTCAGAGGATGTTAGTACAGTGCTAATTATGAATAGAAATTCAGGTTAGCAGGAAATTTACTAAGTCAGATGCCAGCTGTGAATTGCAGAGTCTGTTATACCAAACACTTGCCCATTCCTTCCCTTAAGATTCCTAACATACAGCAGAAGCTGGTTGGGGAGGAGGTCAGAAAATTAGAGAAAGGAAACTCTCTTACCTGGCTGCTCCATACTCAGGGGGATTCTGATACCTCATCAGTTGCCCCTCTGTTCTCCCTGGCTGGTTCAAACGATGCTCACCATAGAAATGCCCTGGCTCTTGGGGCTTGCACACTACAGACTGAGGTGGCATGCCTTTGAAGGGATACTCTGGTGGGGGTCCTCGGAGTTCCATGCCCTTCAGGCTATGCTGGCTTGGAGGTGGCCCTTGGGCCTTGTAGAAATCACTGGAACTTGTGGGATTCTTGTAGAGGTCATTGGGTTGTGGTGGGGAAAGGGGAGCACTGGTAACAGGTGGATGGGCCTTAACTCCACTGGTGGCCAGAGACATCTGCATAAGTCGTTCACTCAAAGAGCGGACATGGCCTTGCTTAAGATCTCTGAGTCCTTCATCTTGGTGCATCTTCCCAGCATTGAGCCGCTGAACTGATGGGCGTCCCTCAGTCCTCATCTTCTGGTTGGTGACTCCAGTGACATAGAAAGCAGCTCCAACACTGGCATGCTGCTGGCCTCGAAAGTACTGGGACTGGACTTTGGCTTCTTCATAGGTTGGGAGTTCTTCATTATTTTGCATTCGAGGGGAAAGCTGCTTCTCCATGATGATGTTTTCTGACTGGATTTCCTGCCCCTGGGGTTCTTGTCTAGCAGCATGTGCCACAAGCTGTTGGTGATGATCCTGGGGACTCAACACATCATTCTGAGGACCTGGGTTCCCACTGCCACTGGAGAAAGGAGGGGCATTCCCTGTGGCTTGCTGGTGTATGGCAAGCAGGTTGCGATTCTCACTAGGATTGCCGTAGCGAAGCTGCTCTTGAAGCAGACGTTGCAACACTGTGGTTCCTCCACTTGGCTGTTCTTCAGAATTTCTCATCTCTATTGCTGGTGGTGCCTTGTGAAGAGAGAGAGAAATTGGGCACTTGGGCTGCCCTTGACCTAGGAAGGGGAAACAGAAAGCTTAACACCCAGTTGATGGATAAATCATTCCTCTAAAGGGAAAGAATATGGGTATTTGAAGGTGAGGATTCCATTGCAGATACAAAGTAGAGAACTGAATCTAGAATTAATAGAGTGATTGTGACTCCTGACTTCAGCACTGATATGGTGAGGAACTTGGGGGCATAAGCAGTTCTGTTTCCTCTTTCACTTTTAGCATGGGTTGAATAGTCAATCTTGACTTAAATCCTAAAAGGACTAGGCAAACCTAGAGCAGTCAAGTAGGATGGTCAGAAAGGACAAATTTTCTAGGTCCTTAGTTATATGGTTCATCTCTCTATATTCTATTTAAGTAAAAAAAAATCTAATTCTTATGGTTGTGGCAGTGGGGACAGGGCAGTGTAGAGAAGTTACCTCACAGACAAGATCTGTAAAGCAGATCATGTAAAAGAAGTTATAAAATGCCAAATAATAAGTAATATAAATAAAAAATGAAGAGAGCTTGGCTTGCACCAAAGAGAAATAATCCCTGCTTGATGAAAATAAATTTCTCTGATCTCAAAAAACTTTGAAACACACACACACACACACACACACACACACACACACACATATATATATGTGTATATATATATATATATATATATATATATATATATATATATCAGGACTTTTTTATATTATCCATCTTGGATGCTCCTTGGCTTAAAGAGAAGGGCTTGGGATAATTTTTATTGACAAAATTTCTCTTTCAGCCATCCTGGAATTGTCTTTAAGATTTTGTTGTTCTTTTTGTTGGATAGGAGGAGTTTAAAAGGAAAACCTCTTTCATTTGAAGTGTGTCTGACAGCATTTAGAAATTAAAAAATGAAAAGGTCATCCTTCTAGACAGGCTAAAATTATAATGTCCTTCCCCCACCACTAATTCTTCTTAAGAAAGTAATATGGATTGAGTGAAACATATCAGTAGTAAGACAACTCAAGATTCAAATTCTAAGTATGCCATGGATTTACAGGGTAACCCAAGCAATTGATTCATCTTTTATTGTATTATGTTCCCCCACCTAAAATTAGTATAGGTGGTCCCACCTAAAATTAGTACAGGTGACCTCTCACTCTGTCTCTCTCTCTCTGTACAGTATAGTAGTATACACAAACTTATTACAGGCTCAAGAAGTCATTGGACATAATCTGTCTTGTGTTATGTACTTCAATTTCACATTAATATTCAATAATGAAACTTTCACTCTAAGGATCTTAAGTAGTGTTAGAGAATGGACATGACGTCACATAAAAAGTTATAATAAAGGTCAATTTAACCCACCTTCAGATTCCTAGGTGAGAATTCTGGAATTCTGGTTTTAAGGTCCTGATTTCTAGTTCAAATAGCCTTCAGTCTCTCTGGAAACATGGCCTTTTATTTTTTTAATCTTGCAGGAAGTGAATGACCCAGCAGATGTGTATAGTGAATGAAAAATGATCATCCTTTCTCTTTTCACCCTTCTTGTATGATTACTGCTACCTGGTTTCCAATTATTGGATAGAGTAGTTTGACCCCACAGTTAACTTTGCAAAGGCCTTTTAAATTTCATTAACCCAATTTCTGGGGAAGTATACAGCAAGGGCCTGAGTAATCTGACCTCATGTTCTCTTTTCCTCCCCCCCCCCCCAACAATGACCCATTTGAACTCCTGTATTTAAACTGTCAGATTGGGATTTTCTGATAGGATGACAATTATAACTTAGTATATATCTCTTGTAATACCTGAAAACTGGAACAATGACTACCAAACTACATTTCCTTCTCAAAAAATGGAAACAGGAGTGCGTATGGTTACAAGAAAATCGCTTATACACCCCTTTTACAAGTCAGGGAAATCCAGACATTGAGCTGCCCCAGACCCTTAAGTTAAGTACACCACCCCCTCCCATTCCACACATACCCCACCCTTCATGCACACAGGCTTTAATACACATACATACACACACACACACACACACACACACACACACACACACACACCAATGGTCCATACCTATTTCTGCTTTCTTTTAGGCTTAAAGCCTTGATCGGGATAGGGAATTCTTGCTTATGAGCAGCTCCAAAAACCGCAATGGCAGATTCCCTCTCCCCTAATACTCAGGTTCAGGTTAAGCGCCGCCAAGAGTCCAACCAGTGGTCACTCTGAAATGTTCAGGAGGGGGAGGGAAAAGAAATAAAAACATTGTTTCTATTTTGCTACCAATGGCCAACAGTTAAACAAACCAGTCCTTCCAAGAGAATAACTTGTCCTCCCACGTGCTTGCTTTTTATGAGTGGTAGAGTCCATTTCTACCAGGACCAAAAGGAACCTTAGTATTTAGTAGTATGTTCAGGAGGTTGGCCAGTCTCCAGGAGGTGGAAATGTCCAGGTCTGAGACTGAAAAAGATTGCTCTGTTCTAGTATCACAGCGCCCAAAAGCCACTGTTTCAGTTCCGAGTTGGATTGATGGGTGATGACAGAAGCCATAACCACCATCACCTTTAGGGTGCAACCTTTGAACTGCTATCAGTGGTAGGGCAGGTGAGTAAGGCTTGCTGCCCCACACACAGAAGGAAAGGCAGCTATCAGAACGTAGGTTTGGAGTAAAAAAGTAATGCTCAGTGGAGCTCAATTCAACTGCTACAGCTTCAGATGAGCAGAAGCAAGCCCAAGCTCCTTTTTAATCGTCATTAAGTATTTATTGCATACTGGCTATTCCAGACATTTGCCAGCTTCATGCTAAACACAATGAGGATTATAAAAGACACACAACATATAGTTCTTGCCTTCACAGAATTTACAATCTGCTCAATGGTCCGTTCATTCTAACTGGAATAGCAAAGGCAATTGCCCTTCTCAATGTATAGCAGCAACCCCTGTCCTTCAAGAAAATGCCTCCACTTGCTTTCTCAGCACTTCCACAGCCCCAGTATCTCTGCAAAAGGAAAAAACTGGGCCCTGGCTGGTGGCACAATGGATAAGGCACCAGCCTGCAAACCCAAAGGTTGCTGGTTCGATCCCCAGCCAGGACACATAACCAGGTTGCAAGCCAGGTCTCCAGCCAGGTCCGTGGCTAGAGGCAGGCAAAAGGCAACCATACATTGATGTCTCTCTCCCTCTCTGCCTCTCTTCCTTCCTCTCTCTCTAAAAATAATAAATTCAAAATCTTTTAAAAAAGGGAAAAACTGGACTCACACTATAGAGATTAGCTGCAAATGCCCACCAGATATGGATTTGAGATAGTCTTCATTTCTAAATATTGCTTTGTCCTCAGAAAAGGCCTGCAGGTCCCACTAAAATGGTTATCAAACTGAGTGAGGAATTTATGTTTAGGTGACAGGCACATGATCCACATATTGATTTTCTGTCCTGGCTTAACCGTGACTCACTCATATAACTTAAAGGAAAGACTTTAATCTGCTCCAGCAACACCATTTATGGGGCAAGGCAATGGAAAGAAGCACATAAGTATCTGTATTTTGGGAACACATTCAAAACATTCAAGGTTAAAAAATATCCACAAAACCACACAGTGATTAACAACATTATTTCCCTGTAACATTGCCAAAAATAAAGTGAATAGATTATAGAGTGAGCAAACATGGAAATTTGTCTCTCCATCTCCTTTCAGCCCAATGTATAATCATAATCAAAAGCAAAACTGTCTCCAATTGGCATGGTAATTATTTGGGGGTGTCTTTCCTAATTTCAAAAATAACTTGTAATTGAAATCAAAGCTAGACCATTAATACAGCTATGGTAAATAATGACGGTGCTTCTATTGTCCAATTCTGAACAAAACCATTGTCTTTTTTTTTTTTTTCTTTCAACTGAACCATGCAGAAAACAGCCCAAGGCTTTTAAACTGGAATCCCTGGAGAAAAACTACCATATAATTCTTTGCCAGTACTATTTAGATTCTTCATGCCAATCTTGACAGGCTTGATCCGGATGCCCAGCTCCTCACCAAGAAAACTTTACTTGTCCAAAGTCTTACTCTCTTCCCTTAATTGTGTCCTCTTTCTTCCATATCCTTTCGAAAACCCAAATAATTTTATGCCAACCGGACACAGATTGTCCCTCCCCATTACCCCGCCCCCTGGCCATTTTTGTTTCTGTTTAAAAGAGGAAAAGAACTCAGTCTAAGAAAAAAAAAAAAAAAAAAAAAGCTCTGCTGATTTCTCTCCAGTGTAATGATTTTTTCTTAAAAGAACAGGAACAGGCCCTGGCTGGTAGCACAGTGGATAAGGTGCTGGCCTGTGAACCCAAAGGTTGAAGGTTCAATTCCCCAGCCAGGGCACATAACCAGGTTGCAAGCCAGGTCTCTAGTCAGGTCTGTGGCTGGAGGCAGGTGAAAGACAACCATACATTAAAAAAAAAAAAAAAGAAAAAGAACAGGAACAAAATCATAGATGTGGGGATCCTTTGAAGGGTTATCAGCTGGGAGGGGGAAGGGGGAGAAAATGGAAAATAGTGCAGGGGTCAAGATGCATAATTGGTAGGAACAAAACAGACAGAGGGATGTTAAGAATAATATAGGAAAGGGTGAAGTCAAAGAAGTTTACATGCATGACCTATGGACAGGAAGGGGATTTCTGGAGGGAAGAGGGGTACTGGGTGGAGGGGGCAAAGGAGGAAATATTGGGACAATTGTAATAGCATAATCAATAAAATATAACTAAAAATAGAACTTACGTTCAACTACATGTTAAGAGTCACATAAAAGGAAAACATTACTCCATTTATTAGAGAAAGGAAAGGCAAGTGTTCCTGTTCTCATGAGCAAAATAGTATGAACCCTGCAACCTTTAACCTTCCTAGAGTTCTAATGACACCAGCTGCCAGGATTCTGACATTATCTTCAATCAATAAAATAACCTTGTTTCTCCTGAACAGACTGTCCCTGAGGATATTTGATAGAGGAAGAAATGATATCCATGGTTCTTTCTTTAAAAATGCAATTTGAATCTATATATTTAACTCTTCTATAATAACAACAGGGCAGCAAGGCCAAACTAAATTCCTACTCCACTTGCATTCATCAGCCTCTTCCAGTATATCTGGGAGGTTGAGCCAAAACACATTAGTGAGAGCCCAATGTTTTCCAAGCCAAGACCCAGACAATCAACATTACAAGGTGGCCAGGGCAGACCAAATTCTCACCCTTCAAATACATTTTGAAGCATCCCTATAAGGCCTGTTCTTGACTATTTCCGTGTCCTCCTCCTATTCTGCCCCCATTCCTTACTCTACCAACCAGGATGAAGAATCTAAGTCTAGAAAACCTGTTCCTCTGCTAAATCTTGGTTAACTTGTTCATACAATTTTACTTCCAAATAAATATAAAGAAGCCAGTTCAAAGTTTTCCCTGTATCTGCATGCATGTATTTGTGCATCTCACACACACACACACACACACACACACACACACACACACGCAAAGAAACATACCCTCCCACACAAAGAGGAAAACAACCCACTGAATTCTCTCACATCCTCTCAGGTTGGTCCATATTGTGGCCTGAAGTGTCCTAGGGAACAGCTTTCCCAACAGTCTTGCAACTGAGGACTTAGTCTTGTAACTAATTCACTTCCTTTGGGAGGTAAGAAACAATGACTCATTTTCAGGTTATCTCTACACTTTCAATGGGCAGGCAGTATAAACACCATGGTTAAGAGTTTGGGCCCAGTCAGAGTTACCCTATCCAAATTCAAAACCTGGATCTATGGTTTACTAACTGATCTCATACATGTCTCTTGACATCCCCAAGTCTCAAATTTCACCATCTGTAAAATAGGGATAATGGTGCTCATACCTCATAAGGTTTTCATAAAGCTGAAGGCAGGTAATCCATGTAAAGGGTAAACACAGAGCCTAGTTCACAGTAAAGGCTCAATACAAGTTAGCTACTAATATTATTATTTTTGTCAAAGTGGCTGTTTTCTAGAAGGCTGCAGCAATTTTATAAAGTTAAGGTTGTTTTTGTAAAACCTTTATTTGCAGCTCAGTCTGTGTGCAGAGGTTCTTAAATCAGTGAATGCTCAAACAAGAAAGACTTCTGGGAGACCATCCAGTGGTCCAACCCCTTCTTTTCATACATGAGAATGCCAGCGCTTAAAAACGGTCAGAGCCAGGGCCAGAATACAGGTTTTATTCCTCCTAGGGGAATAGTCCTTCCACCAAAATATATTATCTAGCACACTCACACAGAGAAGATGCTTAATAAATATTTATTAAATTGAATTGACTAGTTTTAAGAGACTATGAACCTGGATTAATGATACCACCAATTTTTCAATTCCATTGGCAGTAACATGATAATGGCAGCAGGGGAAATCCCAATAGGTAAGAGGGATGTGTTTAGTAAGAAGTATGGCGGAAGGGCCTTACACAATCTCTTCTTTTTAGACCAAGATATGCAGGTAGGTCAGAGAGTAACAGGGACCTCCAGTGATCAATGTTTCTAGGCCTCTCTTTAAGGTCTTGTCAATGCCATAACAATTTGGTACTTACTCTTACTTAAATTTAACACTAGCTTAAGAAAGGGCTTTGAGTCAGCCCCATCTCTTTGCTCCTATCTCTACCTCAATCGAAATTAAGTTAGAAATTTATTTTAAGAACCACAGTAAGGCCTTGGCATTTTCAAATTTTACTGAGGACCAGTATCATTTATCTGTTTCTGAGATGGGAACTCAAGTTGTCGTCAATTTGGTCCCAGCTTTACTGTATTATAAAGTAATTAAGTTGAATATTAACTCTAAAATATATATGAGCAGAAAAATACTGGGTAACTAGAAAAATACTATTGCCACCACCCCTCCACCTCCCTCTATACACACCGATTCCAAGGGAGGAATAAATAGATCAGGCCATTATATCCCATTTCTTCTTGCCTCAGGAGTATAAGCAGTCCATGAAATCAGATTGAGCATAAATTGAGAAAAGTTTAAGAATATACCTAGAAGCTGTCTGCTTTACAAATATCCTATCTTTAATGACTTACTTTATTTTATAAGTAATATAAACATAATATGCAAATATTTATAACAAAAAAAAAATCACTCATAATCCTAACATATTTCCTTTAGGATTTTGCCTTGTGTGGTTTTGCAAAGCAATGAAATATGAATGTACATATAATTTTGGATTCTACATTTTACTTTATTATAAGCACTCTCTCCATGTGTGACATAGACTGCATAACAAACATTGCAATGACTGTATAACAGCCCATTAACTCAGTGGATCAAGATCTACTTACCCATTTTCCAATTATTCAGTCATTTAAATCTTTTAATTTTGTTCTAGTCTAAATAATGTTATAAAAAAGATCTTTGTGATTTAGCCTTTTTCAATATATTTGATTTTTTCCTAATGATAAAATCCCAAAAGTAAAATTAATGGATCAAGGAGCATGAATGTTTTTAGACAACCAACTAAGAAAATAAAACTAGCATAACATCAAATCCCATGAAATCTCTCTTTCCTTTAAGGAAAAGGTATCCTACTCCCATTTTCTACCAGGGCAAAGCAGGACTCCTGGAAAGGTAAAGGGCCAAGAGAAGCAGTGTAGTATGCCAGTGGCTTTCAAAATGGCAGAGTGGAATGTGGACTCCCTTGAGAATCCAGCTTGCATGCACTTGTCCCAAATTGCCACCCAGCCAAGAAGCTAATTAGTAAAGGCATCAGGTGGGTGAGAACAGGTTCATGGCCTGTAATAGCTTATATCATGTTTCATTTTTGCCCTTGGAATGATCGGACAGTCAGCATGAAGATACTCATTCAGTTCTATTGACCCACCCTGCCAAATTCTCAGACTTAAATTGGTTAGTTTTCAGATACCAACATTCAATATATTTTAAAAGATATTGTGCTACATAGAACTAAGCATACATAAACAATGAACCTGTGTGCCTCTATTTTCAGCCTCAGTTAAGATGGCACACTTAAGGTCATCCTTGTTTAATATTATATGGCTAAGTGGCACCTGTCTTAAGTGGTCAATGTGTTATAGACAGAGGTTTATTTGCAGACTCGACCATGAAAGTCATCTAGTCCTAAGGCAAGGGGGAAAACAAGCCAGAGATTCCTTAGCAAGAGCAGACACAACAGGCATTTCTTTCCTAGTCTGCTTAGTAAGTATTCTCAGATTAGGACAGTGCTTTCCACCTCTTTCTCCTTGAAGGTGTTTCCCTAGTTCTTCTCCATCTTCCCTCTGCCCCCAACTCCACTCAATATGGAAAATAAATTCTCTCTCCTCAGTATTTCTACTGGACTTTATACACATCTCTATTAGAGCACTTACCATACCTTGTTTTCCATAAACATTTATCAAACACTTAACTATAGCCAGACACTGTACAGGTCCTAGGGTGGATTAAAAAAAAGAGCTCTGCTCCTCCTGTTCAAAGGAAAGCCATGTCTTCCTGCACAGTGCCAGCCTCAACTTTGAGACACAATGGTGAAGGTCAGAGTGAACAAATTTGGCCATATTGGGCGCCTGGTCAACAGGACTGCTTTTTACTCTGGCAAAGTGGATATTGTTGCTATTAATGATCCCTTCATTGACCTCAGCTACATGGTCTACATGTTCTGGTATGAACCCATGGGAAGTTCAAAGAAACAGTCAAGGCTAAGAATGGGAAGCTTGTCATTACTGGAAAGTCCATCACCATCTTCCAGGAGCGAGATCCCACCAACATTAAATGGAGTGATGCTGGTGCTGAATATGTTGTGGAGTCCACTGGTTTCTTCACCAACACAGAGAAGGCTGGGGCTCACTTAAAGGGTGGAGCCAAGAAGGTCATCATCTCTGCCCCTTCTGCCAATGCCTCCATGTTTGTGGTGGGTGTGAACCAGGATAAGTATGACAACTTCGGCATTGCGGAGGGACTCATGACCACAGTCCATGCCATCACTGCCACCCAGAAGACCATGGATGGCCCCTCTGGGAAGCTATGGCATGATGGCTGAGGGGCTGCCCAGAACATCATCCCTGCTTCTACTGACACTGCCAAGGCTGTGGGCAAGGTCATCCCTGAGCCACATGGGAAGCTCACTGCATAGCCTTCCATGTCCCCACCCACAATGTGTCGGTTATAGATCTGACCTGCTGCCTGGAGAAAGCTGTCAAATACGATGAAATCAAGAAGGTAGTGAAACAGGCAGCAGAGGACCCCCTCAAGGGCATCCTGGGCTACACTTAGGACCAGGTTGTTTCCTGCAACTTTAACAGTGACATCCACTCTTCCACCTTTGATGCTGGGGCTGGGATTACCCTTAACGACCACTCTGTCAAGCTCATTTCCTGGTATGACAATGAATTTCACTGCAACAATGGGGTGGTGGACCTTATGGTCCACATGGCCACCAAGGAATAAGAGCCCCCTGGACCAACAGCCCCAATGACAGGAAGAGAGGCCCTCAGCTGCTGGGGAGTGTCAGCCCCAAATCAATCCCCCAACACTGAGAATCCCCTGACCTCCAGCTTCCATCCTAGACCCCCTAAAGAGGGAAGGGGCCTAGGGAGCCCTACCTTGTCATGTACTATCAATGAAGTTTACTGTACCCAGCCAATAAATAAATAAATTATATAAATTAGTCCAGTTCTCAAGGAGCTCCCAGTCAAGCAGTGGGGCAGGATCCAACAGAAAACCAGAGGTATGAGCAGATTGTTCTAGCAACACAGAGGACACGCAAAAGTTCTAAGCCACCTAAGCAAAGCTTTGCAGAGGAAAAGACCTACAAGCTGAGTGACAGACTGGAATCTGAGAGCCAAACCTGATGTTGGGGAAGTTAGAAAGGGAGGTGTCAAAGACAGGTTGAGATGTATTTTGCAGAGTAATTAGCATATGAATAACAGCTAAGGTCAAAGAGTGGGCTGGACCATAGAAAGTAGGAGCAGAATGGAACCAAAGATGTAACTAGGCTGGGCCCCTGAAAAAAAGCGAGCATGTGTTTTATATTTTGAAAATGTGAAAGAGAAATTCCTTTTTTTACCTATGGCTATTCATACCCTTCCCCTTTCCCTTTATACCTTCCACATAGATAGACCTTGGAATGCACTGCTCTAGGAATGAAAGTTCCCAGTTGGAATGCAAAACGGGAAAAGAAATTAATGCTTTTCTTTTAAGCTTCTAAGTACCCAGGCAGAAATCACTGTCATAAGTTGAGCCAGAAATGGAAGTTGCTAGACTACAGGATCTTAGAGAGCATGGGCTGACTGAAAGCTTTTATCCTGTGTCATTCCTAACACCTAAAACATTAATTGGCACACAAAATATGCTTAATAATTGTATGCTGAGTAAATAACAACTTCCCAAAAACTTTACTACAGGTGACATAAAAAGAAGAAAAGGAATGAAAAGACATAGAAATAGCAGTAACAATAATACTGTTACCTTTAGTTTCTCAGTCTTTCTTCTAAGAAGACAAAATCTCTTTCACTTCTGTTATCTTATTTGTCCTTCTCAGCAGTTCTGTGAGGAAATAAAGGCAGATATGATTATTCCATTTTACAACTCCAGAAGCTTAAGTCCAGGACAGACAGCTAATAATAACTAACTTGACCAAGGTTTCACTGTGGCTCACTGGTGGGGCCAGGATCAGAATCCAAGTCTTGTGACTTCCTGCCCTATGTTGCGTTATTAGACCCAGACCTCTACAGAACTGACTCTCTTGTTTTTAAGAGGGTAGTTCACAAGAGAAATTCATTAGGAAAGCAGATTTCCTCGGAGCTCCAACAGTATTATAAACAAGCTAGTAGACTGCAACTAGAAGAAAATATCTAAGACTTTTCCCCTATCAACACTGGAACAGCTAAGTATACTTTGCAGCAGTGCACTTCTAACATATTTGGGAGCTCCCTGTTTTGCTGTACCCCTTTTGAAGGGAACCCCATCTGCCTTCATCTGGTTTTTCTGTCTGAGTGGGACTCAGGTGCCGACTACAGGTGTGGCATCCAGCAGGTGCATGGACAGCAGCCAGCATTTCATATCTTCATACCAAAGGGCCTGAGTCACTCCCCAAAGTCAGCCCCTCCTCCTCACCCTGACTTGCAAGACTCAAGAACCTGTCTTGATTCTTGATGGAGTAGCCATTGCAAGACTAAGTCTATACCCTGCCTTCCCAGGAAAGACTAGACTAAAATCAGTTAAATTACAATAATAAAACCCAGGCAACTTTTCCACTCTCCAAAACTCTAGTGCAGACATGTGCTGCAGGTATAGCCTCAGAGAATAGATGTACAGAAGGACAACTCTTACTATTTGGGGGGAAAATAAGCATAACATCAGACCTACACTACATACTTAGCTACTGGGCACTTATTGTATTTCAAATGGCCCTGAAACCTCAGGAGTACACATTCATTCTCTTTAGAAAAGTGGAGTACAGAAAAAAAGAACGTGCTAGGAGTTCTACATTCCGGTTCCCATCATAAACACTCTCCTTCGGGGTGCAAAGGGAGAACTACTAATCTAGTCACAAAAAGTACCATATCAGAGAAGTCATCACATTGTTCTAATGAGAGCCTAACTGAGAGACTGAGGGAGATAAAATGCTCTTGTAAGTAAAGGGAGTCATCAAAATTTTCTTAGCTCCAAAAATTGTTTGCTTTAAAAAAAAAAACAAAAAACAGGGAGACAGACAGCCCAATTAAAAAATGGGCAAAGGACCTGAACAGACAACTCACTGAGGAAGATATACAAAGGGCCCAGAGGCATATGAAAGAATGCTCAACATCGCTAGTCATCAGAGAGATGCAAATTAAAACTGCATTAAAATACCACCTCACACCTGTCAGAATAGCAATCATCAGCAAATCAACAAACAAC
>PVIW01007824.1:0-67961 GCA_004026585.1 Noctilio leporinus | reverse complement strand
TGCTATGGTGTGGCTTTGGTACAAAGTGACGTGCTATGGTGTGGCTTTGGTACAAAGTGGCGTGCTATGGTGTGGCTTTGGTACAAAGTGGCGTGCTATGGTGTGGCTTTAGGCACCGGGAATGCTGGTCTCACTCTACAGCGAAGTCAATGCAACCCACTGGAACGTGGAAGAGCACTCCTGGGATGCACGGGACAAGGAGAGCAACAGCACAGTGCAGCGGCCTAGCTGGAGAAGTGAATGGTCCCCATCTCTCTCTCACACACACACCCTCCCTCTGAACAGCCTAAATCAAACAAGAGGAGGGAGGAGTGTGAAAGTCTCCAAACTATTCTTCCCCTGAGGTTTCCATCGCACCCAGAGGTAGTCTGTACTACGTTTAAAGGGGGCCTTTCTAAAATGCAGGGGACACGGTGGGATTAGAACTGTTTGGTCCAACTACTAAACTGGATTACTGACAGAAGTCTTACCCTGTTTGCTAGTGATGTTTCTACCCCGAGCAAAAAGGAACTCATGTGTATGAAAGAGAATAAAACTCTGAATCTCTACCCATCCAGTTGACTAGGCTTCCTGCTTGAATGAGTCTAAAAGCTAAATTTACCCCCGGAGGAAGTGGGTTTTACCATCAATTATGTGCAAATTCAGTGGTTTTCTTCTGGTTATAAATCAACCAGGGACAGATGTGGTATTGTGCCTCTAGGGACTGTCCTGAGTGTTTGCAAGCAGGTTGGTTCAAATCATACACCACACATCACTCAAGTGGAGGAGGAAGACTCAGGCTACACACTGATAATAAAACAGTGCAAGGCAGTCACTGTTCACCAAGAACTTAAGAGTTTAGCCCTGGCTGATGGGGCTCAGTGGACTGAGCACCAGCCTGTAAACCAAAAAGTCGCTGGTTCAATCGATTCCCAGTCAGGGCACACACCTGGGTTGCCGGCCAGGTCCCCAGCTGGTGGCGTGGGACAGGAACCATTCCATTGATGTTTCTTTCTCTCATGTATCCCATGTTTCTCATCCTCCTTCTCCCTCCCTTCTTCTCTTAACATTATTTTTAAAATCTTATAGTTTAGCAGGGGATACAGAGAAATAAAGAGTGCTATGGAGCATCTAGTAAAGACACTGTCCAGGCTGGAACCAGGGTCAGAAACGCTTCCTTGAAAAGGGACCACCATTTAGCTGAGATCTAAAGAACAAGAGAACATTAGCCTAAAAATGCCACATTATGTGCTTTATTTGGTGGACAATTTTCTGAGTGAGCAGGTAAAAGGCAACAGAGGAACAAATATGCACAAAAGCAAAGACGAAAGAGCAAGTGATTTCATCCCGCTGAGACATGAATACTAAGAAAGCCTGTCAAAGGCTTTTAGTGGAAAAATAAATGACCACTACAATTCTATGGTAGTTACTATTAATTTCGATTTATTAATGAAAAAAAACTGAGGCTTGAGGAAAGTTAAGGCAACTGGACAACAACAAATAAATGGCAGGTGGACTACAAAGCCCATCCTGCTTCTGCTCCATCCCCCTTAGAGTTCCTTGGAGTCCCAGACAAAGCACCTTTTTCTTGGGTATTCAATCCTTGGTGTTCAATGCTTTCAAAATCCAAGCCGTCACCAAAGTTCATCTTAGCTCCATTAAAGGGTCAATCCCTCAGGAAAATCTACCTACTCATTTTAATTTTTTCACTAATGTGAATTTCAACACACACACAAACAAGCCATCATTTTCCCTTTATGCCCCAGAGGCCCAGCCCCAAGAGCCTAGGCCGCAGGAAGACGACAGCCCACACGGATTTCATCGTACACCCGTGAACCGCCTATCTTACCCGGCAGCAGGCACAGTGAGTGAGGGCCGCACGATTAGCCCTGTAGAAAGGCACACCGAAGGGAATGCAGCCGTAACAGTGCCAATAATGGTAACGCAAATGGCCATCTGTGCTCAGAGCCAGTCATGCCAAGGGCTTTTCAACACCCACATCCCTAATGCCTCCCTCTTCCCCCTGCAGGTGGGCCAATTCCTCTCCATTCTTTTCCAACCCACGTAATTCCAGGGGAACAGAAAACCTGCTGCCATAAGTGGGAAGGAAAGGAAGCTGCTGTACTTTCAACACAAAAGACCAAAAAGGAAGGGTCCTAACTCCCCAGCCTGGATTCTAACCATTAAACCAGTGTTCCCCTATTTTTTTCCTACTGTCTAAAACTCAAAGAAACTGTAGCTTCTGTTACCTCCTCCAGCTCACACTCCCTGACATCCACCCTCCCCAGCCCAATCGGCTTTCACTGGGCTGTGTTGCTCTAATCCATCAGCTACTTCCCCCTTCAGGGAGACCTGCTCTCACATCTTCTCCAATTCTACCAATACATGTCAAAATCACTACATGTGACCCTGGCAGGTGTGGCCTAGAGGACTCAGTGCCAGTCTGTGAACCAAAGGTCACTGGTTCCATTCCCAGTCAGGGCACACGCTGTGGTTACAGGCCAGGTCCCTCCCCAGTTAGAAACATGCAAGAGGCAACCCAATCCATGTATCTCTCGCACATCAACATTTCTCTCCCTTTCACCCTCCCTTTCCCTCTCTCTAAAAATAAATGTCTTTTTTTTAAAAAAATCTCTACATGTCAAAATCAAACAGAACCTGATAGAAGGGTAGGGTGGGAAAGGGTCTGGTAAGATCCGGGGATTGTTTCAATTCAAACCCCTTTGGTCATACTTTCCCTTGTATTTTTTTTTTTTTTTTAAGATTTTATTTATTATTTCCAGAGAGAAAGGAAGGGAAAGAGGCAGAGAGGGAGAGAAACATCAATGTATGGTTGCCTTTCACCTGCCTCCTGCCGTGGACCTGGCTGGAGACCTGGCTTGCAACCTGGTTATGTGCCCTGGCTGGGGAATAGAACCAGCGACCTTTGGGTTCACAGGCCAGTGCCTTATCCACTGTGCTACCAGCCAGGGCACCCTTGTACTTTTTTTAAGTGAAGAAAACTATTATAATTACTTTGGAAAGGTACTGATTTTTGTTAGGTTTTACTTGGAATTACTGTAATAAAGATGTGTAAACTGAAGACAACCTCAAAATAACCTCATCATATCCCCATATTTACTTATTTCACAGATGGAAAAAAGGCCTAAGGAAGTTAAGAACTGCCTAACTACCATTACAGAAAAGAATTCCTCAGGATGTCAGATCCTAAATGGCAGGAGTCCTATCTCATTCATCCTCAGGGTCCATGACAGCGCTCAGCACTTGATAAATGGTTAGCGAACTGAACAAAATGAACACAGCTAAGGAGAGGGAAATATAGGTCTATAACCCATGATGTTGCATTTCAAGTACAGTATGTTTTCATCACATGTGACTAGAGAGCTTAGGTCTACGGGTGGTAATTCATGGTAAAACAGACCATGTGGAATTCAGGCTCTCACCCCCAGCAGCTACGTCCACTCCCTTTATCTCTGATACCATCTATGAGATTTCAAACCTCTATGTTCCAACTGCTCTAAAATTCATACAACACTTATAGACTTATTTCTTAATGTACCCCCTCCTCTTCCACCCAGATACTATTTTAATAATTCTCTTCAATTTCTTCTTAATCTTGTTATCTTTGGGGTTCCCTCCTTATCCCTCAACTTACAACAACCTGTTTCCCTTCCCACATCTGAATCACCCTGAGCCAACGGTTCACAACCCTGGCTGCATACTGAAATCTCCTGGACACAGAAACACTGACCCCTGAGTCCTACCCCCACAGCTCATGATGCAATTGTGGACTGGGCAGGACATGGCCAAGGAATGAAATCTTTTAAAACTCCCTACTGCACAGCTAGCTAACATGGAGAACTTTGCCCTACACCCTCAGGAATTCACCACTGGGCCCATTCTATACTCTAAAAATAACTGCTGCATTTGTTCTGGACTTGCAAAATACTAGCCTGCTCTGCACCAAGGCAAATGGGTTGCTAGACTGAAGGCACATTATAACCATACCCTTGTTTCACATCTGTCACTTGTTAATACTTGGGTAAATACCTACGTGAGCTGTATAAAAATTAATGATAATGAATAGCAGCAGCCTACTAAAAGACTGCAGAGGAGGCAAAAGGCTGTACTGGAGTTTTCTGACTCAAACATATTTATAGTTTCTGATTTTTTTTTTTTTAACCAAGGATCTAGAGTCCTTCAAATCCAGATGGTCTTTCTCTATCAAAAATAGTTTTTTGTGAGCAGCCTCAAATAAGCACAAGAATATGTCATGTATTTTCATGCTACCATGCCTCTGCTCACACCAACATCTCTGAACTGTGTAGAAAACTCCTATCCGTCCTTCAAAGCCCAGTTCAAATGCCTCCTTTGGTCATTCATTCAACAAATACTGAGACTTTCCTGAGTGACAGGCAATGTTCTAGGCACTGGAGAGACAACACTGAATGAGACATAGTCACTTATCTCACAGTGCTTACGTTCTACTTGGGAAGCCCAAGAGTAAACAGGAGACAAATTAAAATAATTCCAGATGGTGATTAAGTGAAATGAAAAAAAATGAAACAGCATCACATGATGCAGCAATGGTGGGTGGTAACTATCCCCAAAGGCAGGCTCATTAGTTCTCTCAAAACCAAAACAATAACAGGAGGGTTTATCATATTCCTTTCTACACTCCCGGTATTTACTCCTAGTACACACACGATGAGTATTTTGAATGAATTAAAAAATAAGGGTAAGGCTCAGGTAGCTCAGTTGGTTGGAGCTTCCTCCTATAAACCAAAAGGTTGCAGGTTTGATTCCCAGTCAGGGCACATGCCCAGGTTGCAGGTTCAATGCTTGGTCAGGGAACGTACAAGGAGCAACTGATGTTTCTCTCTCTTTTCCCCCTTCCCTTCTTCTCTCTAAAAATCAGTCAAGACATATCCTTACGTGAGGATTCAAAAAATGGCCATTTTAAATGGGTAAGAAAAAAGGTAGAAGTAAAAAAAATAAGAATCGTCATCATTAACTAAGAGTCAAGACACTTGAATCTTCACCCGAGGTTTTCCCCCTCCCTATAAGATTTTGGTCAAATCCCTTCCTCTCTTCTTTAAAATACTTCTGTAGACCGGATCAGGATGAGGTTGCAGTGTCACTGGTGATAGTATCAAAAGTGAGGTACGCAGGCAGAGAGCGTGCAGTGCCAAAGCCAACAGACCACTCCACGAGGGACCAGGCACCACCCGGTCCCACAGAGCACCATGCAGGAATGCGGGCCCAGTGCTGTCAAGAGTAGCCAAAAAGCTGGATTTCATGTGAGTTCTCCCAGAGCTTAAATATTAAGTCCAACTGTCTTTAAAATACTGTGTTCGCCAAACAAAAACCCCTGTGTAAGAGTCAGACCAGAGGCCAACAGTTTGCAGCCTCTGGACTGGATCACATCTAAGTCCTTCCGAGTTTTAATAGTCTAGAGCTCTAAAATGAACTGTTCTTAAAGAACCGCACTAAGAAGGCACAAAGGCCTAGAGAACGGAAAGAGAAAAGAAGTCTCCTTCTCCAGCATTCCAATCAGACCATGGAAGTCTTCTTCATAACTCATCAGTCGGTCAATTCTTGTTACCTGAAGAGAAAACTGTGTATCTTGGACAATAAAAATACCCACCATCTCCTTTAAATTATAAAAGCCTCAGCCCACTAAATTGTTAGTGGCTTAAAGCTGAACTATGTTGCTTAGTAAGTATTCCTATTGTAGGCAATCTTACAGAGGCACAATCTTACACAGACACACGTACACACGGACCCTACTGAGCAAGGAAATCAGTTGTGCTGAAGACTGGCAAGACGCCCCATAGACGCAGCAAGAAGCTGATATGGACAGCAGGATGAGGAAGAAGAATGAATAATTCAGGCTCCTGACTCACTTAACCAAGTTCTGTCGCGCCCAAACTGAGACCCGTGGTCTTCGGGGTGGGCGCTCTCAGCTCAGCAGCTCACTGCTGAGTGCAAACCACCTGGGCCTGCTCCAAAGGCAAAGAGGGAGATGCGGCAAACGTGCACCTGGACTACACCTGAGAGCCAGTTCATCATAAAAGACAGAACTTGGAAGCAGACAATACTTTCACACTGTCATTAGCAAAGGAAAGGGAACATGCATATTTTATTTACGCCCACCCTCTTTAAAGTAGGTCTGAATTAGACTTTAAAGCCTAAGCAAACAAGATAATGGGGAAGGCAAAAGAAAAAAGTATCAGCCAAAACTGCTAAAAGTGTACATCTCCCCAACCCCTAGTGTCTTCCAAAGCCGAAGAGAGTTACCAACAGTGATTACCTTTAAACAAGCTACCAATTTATGAACAATTCACCAATTGCTTAACCTAAGTTCCACATTATTTTTAGACACAGGTCATTCTGAAAACAGATCCACATCAATGTCAAGCATTAATCAGTCATCATAAACTCTTGGTCTGTTGAAAACCTGAGTTTCTTATAAAGATTTTCTTAAGTTGCTACATAAATGACTTAGCAAAGAAAAAGTAAACAGCCCAACCTGTTTGCCTACACGAGGTGTGGTGTTTTAGCTTCCATTTTTAATGACAAGAGTAACATATTTGTAATCATTCAGCATTTCAACCTCTCAAATCTATACTTAATGATGCAAGTAATTCTTTCAGACCTAATTTGTGAATTATAACTGTAAACAAAAAAAAACCAAGAATGTATTAACTTCTGACACCACAGTACTCAATTGTGTGGGTACAAAACTCAGGGGAAGAGAACAAATTTTAAGTGTCACTGAAATGTCCCTAAAGCTGTGAAGACACAGCCTCCATGCAATAAATAGACCCTAAACATTACACTAGTTGAGTAGCAGGAAACAGATTTCATCAAGCAATTACTACCACATATAAGTGCACTCAAGAATGAGCTCATACTTTGAAAACCCATTTTAAAAATTAACCTGATTCCTCAAAGTTACCAAAAGCAACCAACAACTCCTTCAAAATTCAAATGGCTATACAGGGGCTGTTTCAGCCCTAAAAGCAAAGAAGAGATAGCATTTTTTAAAAAGTAAATAACAACTAGCTCGTTCTGGTGAAAATAACCAAGTTTTCCTACTTGCATGAAGCTGGCCCACAGGAAGTGAGTGTCCACCATCGCAAAGAGGCCTGCAATACAGCAGTCAGGGCTCAAGTCAGAGGCGATTTCAGAGGGGACAGAACTGCACCAGGGGAAACTGCTCACTTTCTCTACTACAGACCATGCAAGGCACGTCCCCAAGGGCCACCGACGGAAAAGGTCCCCTAGTTTCCAAATCCGTAATGAATCATGCCTCTAGAAATTAGATAACAAAAACTTATTGCCATTTCTCTTGTCAAAGAGTGATAAGGCTCTGTTATCAATTTTAACAAGCTGGAAATGGATGCGTCCCAGAAAAAGAATAAACTTATTCTCTTATTTGGTGAAGTTGGGCAGTGGGATTTTTTAAGCTGCCCTGATGATACTAATTGGCAACCAGGACTGAGAAACATGGGTCTAAGTCTTGAAACAAATTAGCTGGCGTTACTTAACTACTGAAATCAAGGGCAATACATTCACAGGCGGTTTCGGCCTCTGAGTACCATGTTGTTTGAAATGATTTACAGTGCAGCCCATGTGACCAATCATATATTAAAAACCATGGTGGCCTCGGTCACTGGGGACATGAGCATGCCCAGGCTCTCCAACAGAGAAACCACGGCCGAGAATGTCTGTTCTGTCACAGCACCCAAGAAAACTCTCTGCGTGGGGTCTGTTTTACTCTGGGCCCGTCTTGGCTGATAAGATCAGTCACCACATTCGGGCCTCCTGGAACTATGACTGATCAACCACATAATAATGTCAAATAAATAATGAGAGCTTCAAGAGTCAAGAAATGTGATGCCTTTAATAAAAAGCTAAACAATTCCTTTTACAAATCTAACATATGTAACTGCTCCTGTGTAAAGTGCTTGACTTCCAATACCTCTTAGTTTTCACAACTCTGAAATAAAATCTATTATTAATATTTTACAGATGAAAGAACTAAGCCTCAAAGAAATTAAGAAACTTGCCCAACATTATGAATTTGTTAAGCAGCACAGCCAGCAGGGCTCTAACCCTCAAACTCACTTACTGAGCTCTACTCCTGACTCATCACACCAGTGTATCGTGAAAGTATCTAAGTACACATCCTTTTGAATATACAAGTCAAAACACAGCCATTATTATAGAGAACACAAAGAATTAAAAGGCATGGTCCTTAAGAAAATTAAGTCTGGAGCCCTGGCTGGTGGCTCAGTGGATAAGGTGCCGGCCTGCGAACCTAAAGGTTGCTGGATGGATTCCTAGCCAGAGCACATAACCAGGTTGCAAGCCAGGTCTCCAGCCAGGTCTCCAGCCAGGTCCACAGCTGGAGGCAGGTGAAAGGCAACCATACATGGATGTCTCTCTCCCTTTCTTCCTCCCTCCCTGGCCTCCTCTCTAAAAATAATGAATAAAATATTTTTTAAAAACAGAAAATTGAGCCCTGGCTGGTGGCACAGTGGTTAAGGTGCCAGCCTGTGAACCCAAAGGTCACTGGTTCAATCCCCAGCCAGGACACATAACCAGGTTGCAAGCCACGTCTCCAGCCAGGTCTGTAGCTGGAGGCAGGTGAAAGGCAACCATACATTCATGTCTCTCTCCCTCTCTGCCTTTCTCCCTTCCCTTCTCTATGAAAATAATAATAAAAAATTAAAAAAAAAAAAAAAAAGAAGAAAATTAAGTCTGGCTAGCAAGACGGGAGATAACTACACACACAAAAAGCAAACTAGACCCAACTGCGGTAGGTCCTAGAATAACGTCATCTTGTTCAATGTTGTTTCCTTGTACCGTTGATGGCATGCAGTGGGAACTTAACTCTTGTTTGTATCAATTAGCCTGCGGTAAAATTGGTCTCATTATACATCATTTCACTTAAAGTTGCAGAATCACCAATGCCATTAAGTGAAGATATTCCATACCGAAGTTGAGACAGTAACAAAAATGTGAAAGATTAAAAATTTTAAGGTAGCTGGTGGTAGATTCAATAGATTTCTAATCATCTGCCCAAGGTAATCAACTTTCTAATAACCCTTTCAGCTAAGCTTTCAGAATTCTCAAATGGAAGAGATAATGTTAAATTTCTCAGGAAATACCTGAGTAAAGCATACCACACCAAGTTTAAAAAAAAAAAAAAAAAAAAAGTGGTTTGAAATGAATATCTGTTCTCCTGAGTCTTGAACTGTACTTTAACCCAATTACTTTCCCCTAGCATGTCTAGTTTACTTGTACTAAAGCTCCCATTTTGACCCGGAACAGACAAAAAATTGACCCTCGTTGTATCTACTGGGCCTTTCATCCTATAGGTCTTGCCTCTGGCCTCCAGTTAAACTCCGGAAGTCGGAGGCTGAGCCAGAAACACAGCGAGGAGGGAGGCAAGGATGCCCCCGCTTCCGGGAACTCAGCAGCGTGCCTTACCCACACTTACTCATCGAGAACCTGAGCTCCCACTCCACACTTTAAGGGACCTTAAGGCAGCATCTGCGTGTCTCGGCCTGGTACACCATCGCTCAGCCTCATGGAGATAAACTCATCTCCATCTCCCTACACTACGGTAAAGTAGAAAAACAAAGTATCATCTTGCTTTCCTTTCAAACCTCTCAGAGGTAGAATAAGACGTAGAATGGGATTTAAGTGCTCTGAATCTTAATTAAGAAAATTTGATATATAATAAATACATGGTAGCACGTTTACCATGTAATGTCCAAACAGCCTTACTCCACCCCTAAAAAGCAACGAAGGCACAGACACCACACACACAAATGTAGGTGCACCAGCGTCCAGAGTTGGAGCCCAGCGAAGCTCGTCTTTACCACCCCGCCGCCGACAGCAGTCCCTGTCTGCAGTTGCACTTCTGCTGTTCCAGGTTTCCACGGTCAGCCATGGTCCCCAAAAATTGAGGGACAAATTACAGAAATAAACAATTCATACATTTTTTTAAAAATTGAACACCATTCTCAGCAGCATGATGAAACCTCGCGCCACCCCACTCTGCCCCACCCAGGACAGGGCCCCTCCCTTCCCTTGGTCCTGCACGTCCACACCATATGCTACCTGCTCGGGAGTCGCTGAGCAGCCTTCTCAGTGAGCAGACCCACTGTCCGGGTGTCGTCTCAGTGCCTGTGGTCCAGTCACCCTAACTTCACTTACTCAAGTCACACGGGCATTACACCACCTGACAGCACCACAAGGGGCACAATGGCGCATTCCAGTACTAACAGAGAAAAACTATATTCACATGTTTTTAAAATTGATTTTAGAGAGGGAGGAAGGGACAGACAGACATCAGTTGGCTGTTTCACTGATTTACGCAGTCATTGGTTGCTCCTTGCGGGCGCCCTGACTAAAGGTCAAACCCACAACCTTGGGTTAGTGCTCTAACCAACTGAGCTCCTTGGCTAGAGCCTTGCACACTTGCGTTATGGTATACTATAATAATTGTCAGCAGTTAATCTCTTACTGTGCCTAATTTATACGTATGTATAGGAAAACAGTACCTATGCATATAGGGTACAATACTATCTGTGCTTTCAGACACCCACTGGGGGGTCTTACAATGTAACCCCCCCAGATACGGAGGAACTATTGTATAGGTCAGAATTTGCATTCTCAAAATGAACATAACTGTCCCAAGTGATATGCTGACATGGCAGTTGAGGGTTAACAAGGAGGACTGCAGCCTTAGACTCTGACCATGATTGGGGCGGCCAGTGAAATGCGGATTTGCAAACGGGGGAAAGAGCAAACAGGCCAGCGTAGTGGTTTCGAAATATGTCCACAGTTTCCAGGAGCGGGTTCATCGCTGCCTCCTTCCTAGTTGTGTTTTTGGCTCAACCTCAAGGGGGGAAGCCTAACTCTCCTCCCCTCAAGAGGAACGAGACTTAGCCACTTGCTTCTAACCAATACCAATACACTAAAGTAGAAATGACAGTATATACTTCGGGGACTAGATCATGAAAGGCACTACAACTTCCTCTTCACCTTCTCTCCATCAGGCAAGGAAGTCACTCAAGGAGCCTACGAAGAGGTCCGTGCAGGAAGGAACTCAGGCCTCCTGCCAATGGCCAGTGAACGCTGGCCACATGCCAACAGCCACGACCTGAGCCATCTGGACATGGTGCTCTGGACCTGGTATGGCCACAGCCAGGAGATGCACTGAAACATGACAGATCCTGAGTCAGAAGCAGCCGCTGAGGTGCTCCCAAACTTCTGGCTTAAAGAGGCTATGACTCAGGGCATGTAGCTGAATGCTGGGCTGTGAATTCCAAACTATCAAAAGGTCCCTCAAGGTTCGGGAAAGAGACACTACCAGACAGGAGCACACCGGCCCTTCAGTACCTTCTGCTTACAGCAGCAATGTCTAACAAATGTAAAGAGAGCCAGAAATGTGAGCCATTTCTGTAACTTAAATTTTTCTAGTGGCCACAAGAAAAAGGGTAAAAAGAAACAGGTGAGATTAATTTTTTTCTTTATATTATTTTTAAAGATTTTATTTATTCTTTTTAGAGGGGAAGGGGGAGAGGCAAAAAGGAAGAGAGACATCAATGTATGGTTGCCTTTCACCTGCCTCCAGCTACAGGATCTGGCTGGAGACATGGCTTGCAACCTGGTTATGTGCCCTGGATGGGAATCAAACCAGCGACCTTTGGGTTCACAGGCTGGCACCTTATCCACTGTGCTACCAGCCAGGGCACTGTGCCACCAGCCAGGACTAATTTTAATAATATACTCCACTGAATCTAACATACCCCAAATATTAGCACTTCAATATGTCATAGAAAAACATAGCCAATATCTTATGAATTTCAATGAAATTTATTTTTGTCTCTTAAGTCTTTTAAGATCTCATGTGTATTTCAGCCTTCAGGACGTCTCACACGGACTGGTCAAGTTTCAGGTCCGGATCTTCAGCAGCACGTGGCTAATGGCCATGTATTAGAGCAGATCTAGACGATTTCTTTCGCAGCTTTTAGAAACCTCAGTGTAAAACCCACAAAGATAAAAGTTAAAAAAATGTAATACCTAAAGAATCCTTTGTATTTTCTTTACTGAGATATCTCATTTGTATAGGTTCCCAAGCTGGGAAGAAGTGGCCTTCCTGGAAGGAAAGCAGGGAAGGGCAGTGCTTAAAATTAGGAAGAGGGACCAGTCTGAAAAACTGGGAAAAAACAACAAATTCTTACCTACAAAATATCAACGCCAAGAATCAGAGTACAAAAATCATCACCCATTTTTAACTGCTGTGTCCCTCCGCACTCACTTATCTATCTACGCATTTCACACACAACTCCACCCATTTGAGAAGAAAAGAGGCAGCGTGCTCTGAAGTGGAAGGTTTGAAAGGAAACAAGGGAAAAAAAGCAAAACAAAATTTGTTTTCTCCAAAACCACTTCTTCCAGCTGACACATGTGCCCACCCTCACCCAGCAGCAGCATCTTCCAGGATCTCTGCTTCAGGGGACAGATCAAACCCAGAGCCCTCAGCAGACTGTAACCTCAATGAGAAACTCCCAGGGTCACCCTTCTCCTCCTCCCATTCCTACTTCTTGAGAAGCCAGATTCAGACCACGATGGAAAAAGGCCCAGTTGTGTGAGTCACTGCGCCATCCCAAGGGGCCTGAGCCAAACCCAGAGGACAGCTGGAAACAGCTGCTATGAGATCAACTGCCATGGGGGGAAGGAGGAGAGGAGGACGAATTCGTCATTTTTCACACATGGTCCCTTTCTGGCCTCCAAAAAGCTGGTTTTTACTTTCTGCCCCAAACCAAAAGTTTCTTTCCCTTCTTACTTAAGATTCTTCTCCTAACAAAGTTGCAACAACGGATTCACCACTCATGCCCCTGCTTGAGACCATTATCCAGCAGGGGCGTACCTCTCCCACCTGTGTCTCTCACAATTCGGGATAAACAAGAATCCATCAGGTGAGGAAAAGAACTCTCCAAAGTAGTACAACATCTTAAAGACATCTTTGGCTTGAATAAAACTCTTTTTAAAAAGATCCACCAGGAAACATGAGGCTGCTAAAATCCAGCAGGAAAACGGCTGCTGAAATCCAGCAGGAAAGAGGGGTTCTACTCTCACTCTTCACATGATGATAATATTATAAATGCTGATGACTAAGGAAAGGGAAGACATGCCAGAAAAGTATTTTTCTGCACAGCAGGAAGGCCACCAGCCACTACACTTCTAACCCACTTTCCCATCACCAGAAAGGATACAGATCTTCTCATCAGTCCCTGAGGTCCTGCAGAAAAGGTGGCTGATCCCTGGTTCAGACAAGCAGTGTGACAACAGGTACCTACCTAACCTACCTGTCTGACACAGGAACTCCTCAGGGTGCGATAGGTAAGGGAAGAAGAAACGGGATTTACTGGTACCTGGCACAAACTAGTGTCAGTGGCTTCTGGTAACCTGAGTCACGGGGAGCTAATGAGCATTCTCTTCTGCCAGTCAGTCTGCCCAGCGAGCCACCCCCGCAACCCCTGTGCCCACAGCTCAGCAGCTCTAAGCCACACGCACTCCTGGGTGGTCAGGCTGGGACTCTTCTGTCACTTTAGACATCCACATGGTAGAAGTCCAGATCCTGCAGACTCACCAGCCAAACCATCCTTGAGGACAGAACTGCTGCCTCCAGAAAAGGTCTAGAGAGATCTTTTAAGCCAATGAAAAGCCCCTTCAACTCTCCCAGGTGCCAACCTAACAGGGGTAACACTATTCTTTAAGGTAGAAAGATTCAAAACATCCCATACATTCCCTTCTTTTTCACTATAAAGCTTCAGTTGTTTCTTACACACACATAAAAATTAGTATTTACTCTATTACATCATGTATCTTGCAACTACTTTCCAAAGCCAGCCACTGGAGATCCTGGAAGGAGCGGGGGAGGGGTGCAGGCAAGTATGAGTCAGCGTCCAGCGCCAGAGGAAAGTGCCCTTGGCCCAAGGTTCAGGATTAAAATAATGTCAACTTTGTAAAAAAGAATCTAACGTTACAAAAACGTTCCCAGCTGCTTATAGCTTACATTCTGGATCCCCCTACCCCTTTTTTCTCCCTTGGTTTCACCTTTCCAAGCATACAGCAAATCTAAAAACAAATATGATACAAGTTTGCACTAAATCTGGTTTTTCTCACCACATCTGAGAGGCACATAATCCTTTACCATATCTTACACCATCAACTTAAGCCGTTCTTTAATTATGGCTAAATTTATATATCATCACTCAATTAAATCAAAAGCCTTTACAGAACACTCCCTGGCCACCCTACCTCACACAGAGTAGAAGCTTCAACACCACCTCTTGAGGTTTAATTTTATTTATTTATTTATTTATAAAGATTTTATTCATTATTTTCAGAGAGATGGGCAGGGAGGAAGGGAGAGAAGCATCAATGTATGGTTGTCTTTCATCTGCCTCCAGCTATGGACCTGGCTAGAGACCTGGCTTGCAACCTGGTTACATGCCCTGGCTGGGAATTGAACCAGCGACCTTTGGGTTTGCAGGCCAGAGCCAATCCGCTGAGCTACACCAGCCACGGTTGAGGTTTTATTTTACATAAAATGAGCATGGGATCAGATGTAGAGAAGAGATATAAAATGCACAAAATGAGGGAGTAGGAGAGGTGATTCTTTCCAGAACAAGCCATCCCCGAGCTGGAGAAGAGGAAGGGGGTGACCTAATCTGAAGCACCTGAGGCCACTGTGTCTCCTGCCACCACAGCCACCCCACCTTCGTCCCCTTCTCCTTCAGCATGTACTTCTGATACCCGCAGTGGCTTCCCTTCTAGTCAGCCCACAGCAACAGCCTCTGCCGTATTAACCAGCAAGAATTGTAGTAAGTTTAGTGGCCTGTTCCCATGAGCAAATATGAGCAAATTGAGGGAACCAACAGGTAAGACGCCCGGGCCGGCTCTGGGGGCCCTTGAGGCTGACAAGGTAAGTTTGTGGGAGGAAATTACTGGGTTGGCCAAAAAGTTCTCTTGGTTTTTCCCGTATGATGGCTAGAGTACTGATCAGCTGTCCTTAACTTCATTTGAAACAATTCTGCTGGACTGTGTTATGACAGCTGTCATATCAGCATGCATTTTTTTAAAAAACTTATCTAAACTGGTGATTTTTTGTGCTGCCATTTTAATATTGAAGCTAGAAGAAAACACACAGCACTTCTGATGTATTATGCTTCATTAGTTCAATAAAGGTGAAAACACAACTGAAACACACAAAACAGATTTATTTGTGCAGTCTTTGGAGAAGATGCTATGACTGATCAAACATATCAAAAGTGGTTTGCTAAGTTTCTTGGTGCTACTGACATGTTGGCCAACTAATTCTTTGCCGCGGGGCTGTCTTATGCACTGGAAGATGTTTAGCAGTGCCCCTGGCCTCTGCCCACTAGAAGCCAATAGCAGGAGATAGCCAACATACTCAACATATCCAAATCCATAGAGCTGTTGGTGAAAATTTAAAATGTGTCCTTTAAGGCAACCATGTTTCTCTCCCTCTCTGCCTCTCTCCCTTCCCCTCTCTCTAAAAATAATAAATAAAATACTTTTAAAAAGAATTTAAAACATTAAAAATAAATAAATAATGTGTCCTTTATTTAACAGGAAAAAACCACATGGACTTTTTGGCCAACTCAGTATCACAGTTAAAAAGCCAGAGTGTACTCAACTCAAATGTGTGTATGATAAATGGCACAGATTTTTTTTTTTTTTTTTTTTTTAAGAAAGAGGGAAAAAGGGTGGGTGGGGAGGGGGACAGAGGGGAGAAAAAAAGGGATGGATGTAATACAACAACAATAAAATTAAAAGAAAAAACAAAAAGAAAAAAGAAAGAGGGGAAGGGAGAGAGGCAGAGAGGGAGAGAGACATCAATGTATGGTTGCTTTTCACCTGCCTCCAGCCACAGACCTGACTGGAGACCTGGTCTGCCACCTTGTTATGTGCCTCGGGAATTGAACCTGCGACCTTTGGGTTCACAGGCCGGCACCTTATCCACTGTGCTACTAGCCAGGGCTCGGCACAGATTTTTTAAGGGTCTTTTCCCCCCTAACCAAGGCAACAAGATAAAAAAAAAATCACAATTAGGGTTTAGGGGCAAAGTACAAATTAACTTTTAAAAAGTAACTGAACATTATACCTTAGCGGGACCTGCCATATAAAAATTCTGGTTAATGCTACAACATTGTAGGACAGGTACTATCATTCAGGTGAAGCAGACAGGGAGACAGGGAAGAAGTTCAACAGCTCAGCTCACAGAAGTCAGGTATCCATAGACAGACACTGGACAAAGACCTCATTTATGGGCACAACGTCTGCCTTAGACATGAAATAACAAGAAATAAAGGAATGCATTATTAATTTTACACATTTAATAACAAGAAACAGGGAATGTAAAAGTTATGAATTCTTACTGTGTATGTTAACAACGCTAAAATACATACACTGTATTTAAACAGAATTTTAGAGCTGGAAGGGATGGCTAGACAATAAATCAATATAATTACAATTCCAACCACACTTGGTTCTACATACTACGTATATGCAGAATGAGTAAGACTTTAAAGCTTTTACTTTTATACTTTATGATTGGTGCTAACCCACAATCTTTGTGTTACACTTAATTTTATTCTAAGGAAAAGAAAGGAAGGGAGGAAACCAGGGAATAAAGGAAGTAAGACAGGGAAAAAGGGAGGAAGGGTGAACAAAAGGCACCCAAAATGTTTCTTACCTTCTATGATAGGAAAAATGCTTCCCACTCGGGTCATCTATCTTCCTTATGTCTGCTTTCTGTTTTCCTCTATCCTCTCTGGGATTTTGTTTTTGCTTTTTGTTCACAGTCCTGGTTTCTCTCTGCGTCATCCTTTGCGCTCCTGCCTATGTTCCTTCCATGCCTGCCTGCCTCTCTACAGCTTTCCCTTCACCGGCCTCCCCCACCCCCTCCCCACACAACACAAAACCCCTCTCCTGAGCACAGTGAGGGGCTCTGTTCCTTCTTGGCCCCATGCTTTGCCTACCAGACCCTCCGCCGGGCCTTGGTCCCCTTTCTGCGCCTCTACAGCTTTGAACTTCTCTTTACCCTTCCAGTACTTCCACATCCTGACGTGACCCATTTTCCCACAGCCTCCCAAAGCCTAGGCATCCCTAGGAGTTGACATTCTTTTGCTCCCACTGCTGCCTTTCGATCAAATCATTTCACTCACTACCCAGCAAACATTTATTGCGAGACAACTGTGTAACATGCACGATAATAGTCAAAGGGAGAAACCAAACCTGGTACTTGTTTTAAGACACTAGCAGCTTAGGACAACTTCAAAATTAAACTTTGTAGCCTAGCACAGAGAGGGCATGAAACAGACGCAGGTGCAGGTCCTGTCTACTGCTCGGCCGTGCACACTCGCGCGGCTTGGGGCCTCGGCAGACGCAGTGCGGGTGGTAGTCGAGTGGCCCGGGACTTCATGCGTGTGAGGCACTGGTTTTGTATTTATCAGAACATATTGAACATAACTTATTACTAACGTAGTTTAAACATGAACTCCAAGAAGATCACGGTTAGCTAATCTTCATATTCCTAATGCCTATTTGCAGGGGGCCTGGCCTGGAAACCGAGCGCCATCCATGATCGCGCAAAGCTCTCGAGAGCAGAGCGGTTGGGAGAGAAACAGTCACTCTGCTGCCTTTACTCAACAACGGATCTGTTATAGAGTTAATGCAGGGAGAAAAAGAAGAAAAAGAAAAGAGAGACGGAAAGAAAGAGGGACACAGGAGGGTCACACAGGCGGGAAGGAGGAAGAGGGAAGGAGGAAGAGGAAGGAGGAAGAGGGAAGGAGGAAGAGGAAGGAGGAAGAGGGAGGGAGAAGGGAGGGAAGTCGGTTAACGCAGCGTTTTTCACCCTCAGCACTGCTGACATATTGGGTGCGTAATTCTTCATGGTAGGGGGCCGCCCTGTACATTTTAGGGTGTGAAGGCAGCATTCCGGGCCTCTCCCCATAGATGCCAGCAGCACCTCTACGGCTATGAGGATTAAAAATGTCTCCAAACGTTGCCAAATGTCCTTTGGAGGGCAAGACCTCTCCCAGCAGAGAACCCTGAGGCAATGCTGACATCCATCACCCTCCCCACATCCTCAACCACCAGCTTGCCCCATGGCTTCAACACACAGTCTTCAATTAATCACTCCAGTTAATGACCCTCCCAAAGATGTCAAGCTCTTCAACTTACTGATTTCCAGGGGGCTTAATCTCCACCACAATCATCCATTAAATAGCAACTGTTGAGGAATCACCACTACCCAATCTCTTCTAAATGTCAGAATCTCAAAATCACACCCCGAGGGCAGAGGGCAGGCCTCCGTCTCCTTCCCCCACTTGCCCCACCGGAGCCCGTCTGTCCCTGCCGACGGCACCCACGTGAGCAGAGCTGCTCAGTGCGTTAGATCAAGCTAGGAAGCCGGCCACCCCAACCCCAGCTGGCAATCCTCCTCTTCCACTTGTTGATGCCCCCTTGACACAGTGGCACAGCCCCTGCTCTTCCCAGCCTCTCTCCTCAAAGTGTCAACCCTACCCCTGCCCACGGGCCACCATCCCCTCTGGGAGGGGAGGGGAGGGAAGGGAAGCAGCCGTGAGGTCCCCTGACAGGAGCTCCGCCCATGTCCCTTCTCATCACCTCAGACCCGGCAGGTGCTCAGTAAGTAGGTGTGACACTGACAAAGGGAAAACATCATGGCTTTGTATCGGCTGTATTTTAGAATGACCTTTATGAGGAAAATAAGAAAGCTCTAACTTTTATCCTAATTCAAAATGTTATTCTATAACACAACGCACCCTAAGGACAGCCGATTGTTTCTCACGGGAACCAGCACCAAACAACGGCACATTCTGCCACTGCAAAGGACTCTCCGGATTATCAGCAAAACATAGGGCGGTTTTAGAATGAAGTACCAAATGGAAACTCCAACAATACCTGACCAAATCGGGAATAAAAACTGCTTCCTGTAACTGTGGTTATGCTACTACAGTTGTCCCAATTTTTTGTCCTTTGTCCCCCTCTGCTCGTTACCCCCATTCCCTCCAGTAATCACACCTCAGTTATGGCCACGCATGGAAGTTCTGTGGCCTCACCCTTTCCTATACTACTCTTAGCATTCCCCTGTTCATTGCATACCTACCAGTCATGCTTCTTGATCCCTGCACCATACCCCCCTGTTCTCCCCCTTCTGCCTCCAGCTGATAACCCTCCATATGATGGTTCTATTCCTATTCTAGTCAATTGCTTACTTACAATTGCAATGTTTTTCATGTTTTGCTTTTTTTAGATTCATTGGTTGATAGTTGTGACTTTGCCACTTCACTGTTCATAGTTTTGATCTTCTTTTTCTTAAATGTGTTTCTTTAAAATTTCATATAGTGGCTTGGTGATGACGAATTCCCTTAGTTTTACCTTGTCTGGGAAACACTTTATCTGTCTTTCCATTCTAAATGATAACTTTGCTGGATAGAGTAATCTAGGTTGTAGGTCCTTGCTTTTCATCACTTTGAGTATTTCTTGCCAGTCCCTTCTTGCCTGCAAAGTTTCTTTTCAGAGAAATCAGCTGACAATCTTACAGGAATTCCTTTGTAGATAATGCTCTTCTCTTGCTGCTTTTAAGATCCCCTCCTTATCTTTAAGTTCTGGCATTTTAACTATGTGGCTTGGTACAGGTCCTCCTTGACTCTAGCATGGTTGGGACTCTCTGGACTTGTATGTCTATTTCCTTTGCCAAATTAGGGAAGTTTGCCTTCATTATTTTTTCACATAAGTTTTCAACTTCATGCTTTTCCTCTTCTCCTTCTGCACCACTATGACTCAATGTTGGTACATTTAAAGTTGTACCAGAGGTTTCTAAGCCTCTCATTTTTTTCAATTCTTGTTTGTTTACTCTGTACTGGTTGACTGTTTATTTCTTATGCCCCATCATTTATTTAAGCTCCAGTTTCCCTTTCTTCACTATTGGTTTTGTGTGGGTTTTCCTTCATTTCACTTAGCCTAGCCTTCACTTCCCTTCTGCCATTTGCTGTACTCAAGCATACCTGTCAAGTTCGTGAACACTTTATCACCGGTGTTTTGAACTCTGTTAGTTTGGCTCTTTCACTTAGTTCTCCTACTGGAACCCTGATCTGTTCCTTCTTCTCTGTCTTCTCAACGTGGCAGGCTCCTGTGTGTGCCTCTGTGGCTTAGGTAGAGCTGTTGCACCTATTACATTGTAAGGGGCAGAGCCTTAGGTATTTCTCAATGCAGGGCAACATGTTTCAACACCTTGTGGCTCTGTGGTGGGGGGAGGGTCTGAGAGGGAACAATGCCACTTGCTCAGCACTCACCCCTTTTCCCATCACTTTATTTGCTTCCCGGATGCAGCTTGTACCCCTCTACTTGTTGCCCTGGTGATGGTTCCAGGAGTGGGTGGGTTTTCCAGTGTTCTAGGGTGGGGGTGGGGAGCTCTAAACAGACTCCTGAGAGATCAGCAGTTTCTTCCACCACCCCAGCTCCCACTGGTTTTCACAGCCAGAAGCAATGTGGCTGTATCTCCCCACTGGAACCATAGCTGAGCAGCCGCACCTGGGACTGGGATCACTTCCCAGGTGTCCCTCCCAGATTTTATAATGTGTGACTGCTCTTTCCAATGGCTGGCCACGGCCACAGCCATTGCCACAGCTGCCACAGCATGTCCCCTCTGCCCCCACCTCCACCCCTCCTACCTGTTTGGATGAGGATTACTGCTTTGTATCTTTGTTAGCCTTCCATGCAGTTCCATTTTCTGATAGTTCTGCTTGCTTTTTGTTTTGAGGTAGATACAATCCTTCTTACGGTTGTGACAGTAGGCAAAGCATGTCTGCATCCGCCTCCGTCTTGGCCGGAAGTTGAGTGATTCTTAAACCCGCAATTCAGTGTGGTGCACAGAGGTGCACCTGACAGTCCCACCTGCCAAACACTGGTCGCCTGGCTCTCCGTGGAGACCAACAAACCTTCCGTGGGAGCAGAAACTGCTCTGCAACAGGAGGTAGGGTTGTAAGTGTTAATTAGCATAGGCAACTGCACAATATCCTTAGAATTTCATGTCCCATTTTCACCTAACCCTAATGCCCTCCACAGAAGAAACAGGCAGCATCTATGCATGCTCTATTTAAAGACTCCCTGGTGCCCACAAAATCTAAGGCACCACACTTCCACCGCTCCTGTCTCATGAGGTAACTATGGAATGAGAAGCTTGGCAAAAGCTTTGGCAAAAGAGAGCCGATCGTTTCTCAGAAAGTGTTCTAAACTTTTTTCTTGACCTTCAGCTAATGGTAGCTCAGTCAAGTATGTATCTTAAAAGCATCCGTAGTCAGCCATTTTTGGTAACTTGCGAGCAAAATTATTTTTAGCTAAAAATTTTATTTCAATCCTTCTTTCATAACTCAGAAGCATCTGATCAGCTTTGGTTCAAGCTTTCCAGAATAATCTATCTTCGAGTGGATTCAAAGCCTAGAACACTTCAGCTTCAAGGGAGAAACTTGCTCCTTAAGAGGCAAGAACAACCAACATGTGCCACTACACAAGACGTGTGAAGAAATATCACTTGCCTACCTGCCTGTACCCTGGTACAGTGGAGAGTAAGCACTTAAATGTTTATAAAATTTTTTGAAAGCCTCTGATGGACAAAACATTGTTACGGCATTCCTGTTATAGAGAGTAAAATGGATGCCGCACAGTATGAAAGGGCTTCAAATGGATTTAAATATAATGAAATGGACATAAGGTTCAAGTTACTTCCATGCAGCAAATTGTGTTCCACATGAGGGGGAAGACAGCTGAGGAAAATAGCAATTCTGCTAGAAGGCCGCACAACTACATACACACAACATAATCAAATACAGGTTCTCACTCGCTCTCCCTGTCTCCCTCTCTGAACCAAGTCAGTGCTACGAGGCCCCCTACCACAGCTGTGTCCCTTGACTTACAGGCAGTGCAATCACCATCACCCAGTCAGCTTTGAGAACGGGGGTCCATGGCTGCAGGGGGATGGCCGTCTGTGGATGAACGAACTACAAAAGACACTGGGAAAACCCCCTACCCCCCATCCCAGGCCTACTGACCCACCTGCAACCCCCCTGGTGCCCTGTCCTTGCCTCTTCCTCCTGGCACAGCCTGCCTCACCCCTACTCACCCTCACAACACTCGGCCACGGCTCCTGCAAAATGTTCTCCCTGTGCCCATCCCACACCAGCCAGTTAAGAAACACCGCCCTCACTGCTCCCAGGGTCCAGGAGCTCCTCTACCATCAGGTGAGGCCTGGAATCAACGATAGCTCCTAACTGCATTAGTTCATAGAATCCCACTGTGAAAAAATCCCAGTAACCCCTAAGTGCATATTTAGTGGGGGAACATTTAAGAAAACCACAGAGGCTTATGGTAGTGGTTCTGACTTGTCTTGTTTCTTCTCAACTCACTTAATGATTTGCACCTGACCCTTCATAATCGTCTGTGCTGTTGCTGAATCACTCATCCCATACACAGATGCAACACTGCTTCCATTTTTCATCATCTTTACCTTCATCCATCTCTTTGTGTCAGCATTTTCATTATAATCAGAGGTGTTTTCCTTACTGAATATAACAGCTAATACTGAATAGAAGACATGGTTACTAAAGATAAGCCCAAAAAAATCCTATCTACCCGTAAACAACGTGATAGACAAAATTAAAACAACCTGTGCTACCACTAGCACCAGTTTCCCCTTGTTTACGGTATGCAGAATTGGCACCCTTTCCTCCGGCACAAAACATTATTATTCTATAAAAACTAACACGTTCAAGATCATAAGTAGAACTGCTCCTGTAGCTATCCATATGTAATTTTAATAAATTCTTTTTAAAACTAACGCATGTAATACAAAAGTCAAAGGCACAAAAGGTACAGTACTGTGAAAAGTAAGTCTTCACCCATCCCTTATTCATGACACTCAGAACCTCTCCCCAGGGGGACCCACTGCTGCGGCCTCGTGTTTCCTGGCAGAGTCTACATGCATATCAACATATACCTTTTTCATTACACAAACATTTCATTACACAAACTATACACTATGCTGCATCTTGACCTTTTCACATGACGTATTTTAGAATCTTTAGAATCAGAGACCTAATTCTTTTTACTGGCTGTGTGGTGTTCCATTTTATGGCTGTTATTTTATTCACCTATTTCCTGTCAAAGAGCACTTTGATTTTTCAATTTTTTTTCTATTTCAAATATGCTATAATATTAATCACGTCAAACACAGATACAAGGGTATCTTTAGGAAAAATTCCTAGAGACAGAACTGCTAATTAAAATATATATATATACATATATGTATTTTATATATATACACCCAAAGGTCGCTGGTTCAATTCCCAGCCAGGACACATAATTAGATTGCAAGCCAGGTCTCCAGCCAGGTCTGTAGCCGAAGGCAGGTGAAAGGCAACCATACATTGATGTCTCTCTCCCTCTCTGCCTCTCTCCCTTCCCCTCTCTCTAAAAAGAAGAAAGAAAAAAAAAAAAAAAAAAAAAATATATATATATATATTACATTTTAATAGATGTTGCTAAGCAGTTCTCTCTGCCAGGAGGTCACGGGACCTTCCATGCCCCAGCAATATGAGTACCCACTTTCTACCTACACGCTTTATCAGTGCATTGTGTGATCAAATTTTTTTTCATTTATTAATTCTAAAAAGAGGGGGAGGAAGGAAGAAAGAGAGGAAGAGAAACATCGATCAGTTGCCTCTTGCACGCGCCCCATGCGGGGACCAAACCCACAACCCATGTGTCCTGGCTGGGAACTGAACTGGCGACCTTGCTGTACACAGGATACGCCACACCAGCTGAGGCATGGGATCGAATCTGCGTTCTAACGTATAGCTGTACCAGAAAGCAGCCCAAGAAACCTCACAGGTTCTTTAAAAACACTCCTTTAACTCTGTTTACCCTGGGGTCTAACAGGTCCTAAGTATCCAAATGCTGTTGAAAGAACGAATGACCAAGCAAAAGGCTTTCGCGCAATATGAAAAAGTGTACCTTTTTTAAAACTTTATTTACTTTTAGAGAGCGGGGAAGGAAGGGATAAAGAGGGAGAGAAGCACTGATGTGCCGGAGAAACATCAGTTGCCCCTCACATGCCCTCAACCACAACCCAGCCATGTGCCCTGACCAGGAACGGAAGCCGTGACCTTTTAGTTTGCAGGCTCAACCTACTGAGCCACACCAGGCAGAGTGAGAGCTTTACTTTTAATGTAAAGAACAATGAAGCTGACTTAAATAGTAGCATTTTTTCTCTTTCAGAGACCGGGAGAGGAAGAAGGAAGAAAGGGTGGATGGGTGGATTGATTCTTATCTAAAGTGGCTTCTCCTGAACGTTTTTAAACAACCAGGAAAGATTCAGACCTAAAATAGGTAAATACTGTCCTACCTCAAAGAGCTGTAGCCTTTCTTGAAAATGTCAAGGAAACTTAAGGGCCTCTACTGCAGCTCCCAGAGGAGCAGCAAGCTTCCTTCTCTGAAACTGCATGGGACACCCAAGTTTCTCACATCAATATTCTTTTTACACAACTTTCCAAAGAATCTGCTCTTACACGTATTGTATACAATTACAGAGCTGGTTAACATTTCGTTGTTTGCCTCTGCAGCATGCCTGGCATAGTTAACACTAAAAATCTCTCTGTGAATACAAGTGCTGAGCTCTGCACGGCCCTGGGGCAGCAAGCATTGGCCATGGACTTCAGTGCCCCTCCTTGGTGCTGTAACAACCTTCGTATCAACAGGTAACACCTACACAGTGCTCATCATGGAGCAGGCACTCTTCCAGGTGCATGGTATTTACTATATTAAAGTACTTAATACTCACAACAATCTTGTGAGGCGGAAACTCCCATTATCCCCATTTTACAGATTAGAAAGTGAGGCACAGAGGAGGTAACCTGCACAAAGGACACAAAGTTATGTAGGTACAGGAACAGTATTGGAATTGATGCAGCCGGACACCAGAATGGGTCCTCTTAGCCCAGTATTTAAGTACTCTGTGGTAACTGCTCTGATGAAGTTGTACTCAAAGGGTACATTACCAAAACACCAGGCTTTGACATACACTCTACGCATACCTCTATCTGAGCAATTACCACAGTGCAATAAAATTATCTGCATGCACACCTACTTCCCCATTGCAAGTTCAAGTCTTTGCCATCACTGTTCCTAGCACTACCCAACGCATAAACTCTTCAACTGGGTTTTAGGCTAAGAGAATACCAGTTCTACTTCTTGGGTTTGTGCTTCGTGTTTTCAGTGTCGGTGCTTCTGCTCTCATGTGCTACCATTTCCTATGACCCATCGCCTGCAAGACAAGATCTGCTTCTCAACTTGTGCTACTTCCCTAGTGATGCTGGCCAGACCTCTCCCACTGCCTTGGGGACAGTATTGGAGCCCTGAAACACTACAGAGACCCACAGCACCACTCCTGCTGAGTAGGGGGCGGGCAGCACACTCCCACCCCCAGCAGCCAGCAGCCCGGATCAGTGGCTCTTATCAGGAAGATGGAGTCATTTGAGCCACCTGCCAACCCATCTCTCAACTGCTAAGACGGGCGCTTTCTGCTATCAGGTTGCACAGATGCCTGGAAACCTTACACCTGGTGTGAAGGAAGAAGCAACAGGGGAAACGGCGGAGCATCTGGTGCCCTGCCTGCTTCCCTTCACTGCTTGGGGCCGTGGAGATCAAGTAGGCCCGAGTCACCCCAGCCAGGCCTTGGGACCATCAAGACTGCGTGGTGGGTGAGAGTAACATCACTACGCAACGGAGCTCAGCGTCCACCCGGGGTGCAAGCACACTTGTCCAGGGCTAGAGTGCCACCTCCTCTCTAACACTCTTGTGGAAACAAAGGTCCATTGCAGAAGCAACTTGGAAAAGCCCAGTCTGACTTCATAGCTTTAACTGCAGAAGTCTGTCAAGGGTAACAGAGCTAGAGACAAGCCTAAGCTTGAAATCCTGACTTCTACGTCTAAGTCAGAATCCACTACTGTTCGGTAAGCGAATAAAAATATTCTGTTTGTTGAACCCTATCTGTTTACTTCATCAGGTCTCAGTGGCAGAGTGGGCATACCCCAGGCATGGAAAGCATTCACTCAAGCCTGGGGCTTCCCACAAACCCAGGGGCGAAGGAAAACTAAAGGCAGTCACAGCAGCCTAGATGCAAACACCATTATGAACTAAACCTTCCTTCCTTACAATTCAACACAAAACCTGGTTCACTCAATATTCAGGCAGGACAAACCTGGGCATTCTGGAAATGTCTGGTATAAGAGACGTCGTACTAAATAAAATCACACTGCAGTTGGATTCTGTGTGCAAGGACTCAAGGCAGATCCTGAGTATCATTACTAACTCAGTGACAAACTAGGTATCTGACCAAAATGGGCCCACGAGGGCAAAAACAAACAAACAAAAAAATAACAAAGGCAGGTGGCTGAGGTAGGTAGGTAGACAGCTGAAAAGCCCACATTTTATTCAAACATCTTTAAAAGGTATCACCAATCAGGGATTTGTAAGTTATTCAGATGAAAGAATGGAGATAAAAATTAGGTATCCTGCCCTGTGATTCCATGATTCTATAAAACAAACAAATGAAGAAACACGTAGACTCAAACTTTGTGAGACCCTGCATGAATCAGTCATCCTTTCCAGAGACATTCAGATCTAGTTATTTCAGTAGACCAAAGCAGAATCATCCCAATTCCGGAAACTTAACAGAGAAAAAAATCTAAACTTACATAAAAATGATCTCCAAACACATGAAAAACCAAAGCAAAGAATAGCATGCATATTACTATTACCATTTGAAGTTTTAAAAGGGGACAGAAAAAAACACTATGCAGGTACTATCTCTGAAGGATACCCAGATAATGAACCATACTGATCACTTGCCGGTAGAAGGCAGAAACTCTTCACTCTTCAATCTTTTGCATATTTTGAATCACATCCATGTGAATATATTATATGCTTTAAAAATAGATGTTAAAAATGGACTAAACCTCCACACAGAAAACTCAGAGAAATCATACCAGAATGGTAAAAATGTAAAAAAAAAGATGAAAGATTCTATTTAGCCCTAAAGCCAACTGTTTGCTCTCGCATACTCTCTCGGGGACTGGGATAAGTTGCCCTTTAAAACCAGTGCCTTATCTGCTTTACCTGGCTGAAGCAGAGAGACGGTGCAGGTAACTCCTAGATGCTTTCAGCTCTTACGATTTCATACTACTCACCATTATCAATCCATTGAGTTAGCTAATGCTGGTCTATAATTTATTCAAATCAGAAATGGAATAACATTGAGGCAAAAATACAAATATACAAAACAATAAGCCACCATATATACAATTATCCCATTTAAAGTCCCCTGAATGTAAAAAAATAGAAAAGTGAGATAAATATCCCTAATAGAATGCTTGGTACATGCAAGAACACAATAAATTTTAGCAAACTCCCAATTCTAGACAATGGCTAGATCCAAATTATTGAAGAAACTAGGGTTCGCAATTTTTTAAAAAGACTATTATTTTTCAGAGAGAGGGGAAGGGAAAGAGGCAGAGAGGGAGAGAAACATCAATGTATGGTTTGCCTTTGACCTGCCTCCAGCTACGGACCTGGCTGGAGACCTGGCTTGCAACCTGGTTATGTGCCCTGGCTGGGAATCGAACCAGTGACCTTTGGATTCACAGGCTGGTGTCTTATCCACTGTGCCACCAGCCAGGGCTACTAATGCTTTTTTAAATTTTACTTATTGACTTTAGAGAGAGGTGAAGAAACAAAGAGAGAGAGATAAACAACGGTTTATCGTTTGATTTATTGTTCCACTTTTGTACGCATTCATTGGTTTTGTTTTGTACGTGCCTGAATCAGGGATCAAACCCACACAACCTTGGCATATTAGGCTGATGCTCTAACCAACTGAACCACCCAGCCAGGGCTCCACTAATCCTAACATGTTTTACAAGGTAAGAACCTGAGGCTTAGGTACTTAACCAAATAATTTAACCAAAATAACAGAGCTATGAAGGGGAAGCTAGGATTCCAGCTCAGGTCTGTCTGTTTGCAAGCCCTCCTATTTTTGTAATCTTGGAGTGGGAAAAGCTTTTCAAAGCATAATACAAAGGAACAGAAACCATTAATGAGAACATGAACAGGCTTGGTTACCTTTTACAAAAATTGACCTCTAATATTGTAAATGAAAAAATGAAGGGCAAGAGAAGTGGAAAATATGATACCGTTTGTGAAGAAAATGGCGGAGAAGCGGCACAAGAAACCACCGATGGCACCTGTTCTGTGCAGAGCAGGGCAGATGGGGAGCAGGGGTAAAAGGGAGACCCTTCACTCAACCCCTTTCATGAATTGTGAGTCACACTGCTTATGAAGAGTAAACTCAATAGTCAGGAAACTCTTGCTTAACTTTAATTTCCACAGTTATTTCACGTGTGTGAGTGTGCGCGCACGCTCAGAATGACAATTATTTCTCAAAAATCAATGGAAACAGGTTCCTTGCTTAAAACGAATGCTGGACGAGTCAAGTTTTTCAGGGTTCTTCAAGCTCTAAGATACTGGCAAACCAAACAAGTATTTACCATTTTCCTAAAACTAACACAGCAGAAAACAATTCATGGTGAAGCAAAAACCCAAAAAGGGTAAATGATCCCTCCACCAAGCTCAGGAAAATCAAATATAAAGGTTTCTGGAAACAGGTTTCCCAGGATTAAAAAGCAAAATCTACAAGGTAACGCTCCCAACTGCTCAGAGAGAGACATAAAGTAAGCACAAAGGAAAATGCACTCCAGACACAGGGGTCTGCTCATCACAGCATTACTTGACAGCTGACAGAAATCGCTAATGGTCCCGAAAAAGCACTTTTTGAAAAGCTTTGTAACTGCCAACAATAACCAATTATTCTCCAAACACTGTAAAACACAGCCATTTCAAAGCCAAAATGTTGCTGCAAAAAGATCTACCCAGTATGGCAACAAGCAGCTGAAGACCTCCAATGGAAAGCAGGGGACAAAAGATGTGTCGATGATGCATAATGAGCAGCAGCTGGGATGGGGAGGAGGCGGCAGCCAACTGAAATATTAACTTCTAAGCCCACCACAGACCTTTTAACATGACCTGCATCACTTCAGAGTCAAGGATGATATCAAAATTAGCCAAATCAGCTTATTTCAAGTCATGGGTCAAACTATGAACACGATACACAAATCATGCAATGAAGTTGGTGGACAGCAGAGACTTTATGCAGTGGATGGCACAAGTGACAGCTGTATGCCGCTATTCTCTGTCCTTTGAACAAGTCCGCTCACGCCTCTCTCACAGAGATGTCCAGCCTAGACCACAGTCATACTTTCACAAGCATCACCAACTCCCTGGAAGCTTTGCCAAAGCTCCCACAGTGAGAGGCAGCCATTGTGCAGACTTCCTGAAGTTCAAACAAAGTCCTCCAACCCATTGTGCCAGCCACTGACAGTGACAGTGTTCCTGGAAGCTTGTGCGAGGTGCAAGCCAAATAAGTTACCCTTTGCGGGCACTACAAACGCCACAAAGCACCTTCCACTGTTGCTGGTTCTTGCTTGGAAATCACACGGTCCTACTGCCCCTACTACCCCGTCCCCTAGAAAGCAAGAAACAGCAGGTGAAAACTGCCACAGACACATTCAGACTGATTAGGGGACAAGCTAGTGAGAATTAGCAACCTCATTTGCAGATCCTTTTGGCAAAGGACTGGGGGAAGGGTTGGAGGGAGGTAAGTAAAACAGTGGGGGAAGGAGCAAAACAACTCCTGCTTTCTACCTGAAATTATTACCTCCTCTCCTCAGAATTTCTGTGGCGCGCAGAACTGCAGAAGGGAGGAAAACAAGAAAAAGGAAGCTTAAGGCTGTGGCTGTGACTGTAAAAATCCCCGAGACTGGGTGACCTATGAAACTAAGCCCCTTGCAACAAGGGCTAACTATGCAGCTGCCTTTCTGCTTGCCTAGCAGTCCAAGATAAACAGAGCGGGCTCAGAGAAGCCCACCAACTTCCAGGAAGAGGGGACCAAAGCCCTCTTGACTCAGGACAAGCCACACACCCCTGAAATAAACCCCTCAATGAGATCCACAGAGGTCTGCTGTGGAAGTCATCTGGCTGACGGCAACCAACACCCCTCCGCCAAATAGCTGCAACTGGCAGGGCAGAAAGCGGCTCAAGTAGAGCATCTGGAGGAGTTTCCCATGAGTCTCTGTTCTCGCTCACATCCAGACCCTGCAGCACCCCGACAACGTTCCTCCAGTTCCTCCAGTTCTGCTAGCGCAGTTTCTGCCCGCACCCCAGGCCTTAGAGCTGAGAGGGCCCCACAGCTCCGCCTGCCCGTTCCTCCCGATAAATCATGCTTTGTTTGCGATAGTCCCAATTAGGATCCAACAAAATCGATGTGGCCAAAAAGAAAAATAAACAGTATGCCTCCTCAAAACCACATGCCTGGAATAAAATATCCAGTACTCACTGCAAAAAAATTCTCTTTCCCTCAGCAAAGGAATCGGCCTATGCATGGAAAAAAATCCCACATACCAGCGTATTATCTGGGGACTAAGGTCCCTAAAAACCCAATATTACAGTTGAACACACCCATGTGGAAATCTAAACTTCAAAGGCTCCGTCCCCGCCCTTGGGAAATGGGTTTTTACGCAGTTACTCAACCATTATCATTTGGCAATTGGGAATTGTCATCTACTTCAGAAGTGGTATTTATCATGTGTCCTGAGCCTTGACTCTTCAGCTGAAATTCCTAGATGCCACGTATGTGCAGGATACGTCAGATGGGAGTGATATTACCAGACTCTCTCTCATTCCCTTCTCAGAACCTGCTTTATTCTTTCAGGATCTGAAAAGCGAGAGGCACTGCAAAGTTCTGCCCTTTGCCTTGAATGAGGCCCCGCCTAACCCAGCAAGGGAAGGCTTGAGGCTGGAGCCCAGGTGAGAATCACCCCTGTGCCCAACGCAGAAGCTGAAGGGGAGGCAGGGAGAAAAAGGGCCAGTGAGAGAGGGTGCCTATAAAATTCTTTTCTGAACCTCTCTCCAAAGGCAAGGTTTAAAAGAACTGCATCAAGCTTCCCCATTTTCAAGCCTACCCAATGATCTGAAAAACAGCATGTATTTTGTGAGGTGTCTCAGTGTGGTGTTTCCCCCTGCATCCATGAAAACAAGCAGTAACAGCTTGTGAAACCCACTGGCTGGGAACGGAAAGGTCCAAGTCCATGGCTGGCGGAGTGGGTCTGGCCCGACACTCCAGCTTCTCCCGGCAGCACGCGGAAGGGGATGAGCAGCTGGCTCCACCTGGCTGCGGGCTCCACCGGGCTGTGGCTGTTCAGCTCTAACTGCCCTTCGCCGTGCAGGTCCTCTATTTCCTTAACCACACCATCACAAAGGCACTTTTCACTCGCACACATGCGCACCCCATCAGTATGCAAGCACAGGAAACTCAAGATCAGGTTGCCATGCCCACCCAGCCTGGTCAGCAGTTAAATTCCACCCCAGCTTCTGTTTTCAAAGACCCGCTCCCTCACCTTTAACCCAAAGTCAAAGGAAAGAGGAGGTACTGCTCACAGATGCCATAACACCCAGTCTTCGCTTGAGCCGGAACGCAGTCCAAGGGCCAGACCCCAGGGAAACGCAGGAGAAGCAAGTGAAGCCATCTGCAGGCTCCACTGAGAGCAGGAAGACAAAGTTAATTCAACAAGAGCCTCGGTCCCAGGCACAGTGCTTGATCCTTCAGAACCCAAGGATCTCTTGACCTCACTCATAGTTTGCATCAGGGCGGAAGGGCAGACATTTGAGCAGATGTTAACCTAGAAAGTCCTAAAGCACAGCTACGGACATTATGATGTTCTGGAAGCCAGTGGAAACGTGGGAGGGATGAGAGACGACACAAAAAGGTGCCCAGGAGGAATCAATATCCCAACTGATTCTCGAAGCCTGGGCCTTACAAATGGGTGAGGCAGGAAGGGCAGGCTGAAAGGACAGAAACAAGAGGCATGAGTTAGCTGGGCTGGCTGAGCGCTCGGGGAACTATAGCCTCTGCACACAGACTCAGAAGTGCCGAGCAGGAAGAGCAAGGCCAGCAAATCAGGCAGAAGTCAGGACAGAAGGGCCAGGTGGGCCAAACACAAGAATGGACTTGATCCTGAAGTCAAAGACAAGCTATCAAATGACTTCAAACTCTTTAGATGGATGACTGTGAACAGTCTGGAGGGTGGGTTTAAAGGGGCTAGGAAGGCACCACACAAGACAAAGGCATCCCAGCTCAATTTTCACAAACCAAAGTGAGAACAAAAGTACCACCTATTTGACACAACATATTTAACTAACAAACCTTATAAAATATGAAACACAGCCCAGGCTGGTGGCTCAATGGATAGAACCCACCTGCGAACACAAATGTTGCTGGTTCAATTCCCCAGCCAGGGCCCATTACCAGGTCGCCAGCCAGGTCTCCAGCCAGGTCCATGGCTGGAGGCAGGTGAAAGGCAACCATACACTGATGTTTCTCTCCCTCTCTGCCTCCCTCCCTGCCCCTTCTCTAAAATTAATGAATAAGATCTTTAAAAATAATAAAATCTTTTTATATATTTTCATATATTTTTAAAATATATGAAACATAAACACACTTGCAACTCCTGCATCCATGTACCATGAAAACAGCCCAGCCTCTGCCCCACGTGCCATGTCCACATGCCTGACGCAGGCAGTGACGCTTCAGTAGTCCTTTCCACCCTTAGCTGGTGTCTCCTCCTCCAACTGGAGAAGTGACCGGACTAGGTCCATTTCCTTCTCCATCTGATGACTAGCAAGTTAGGTCTGACAGTTGAACACACCACCCGCATCTAGTGTTGAACAGTTCCCAATCTGGCCTGAATCCGGAAGTGCTAGCCACCCCGAGGGCCTGGCAAAATCGGGGACTCTGTGCGCGCTGGACAGCAGGCTAGAAGGGAGGCAGGCTACAAACATCTGCCGCTGGCTTCCCTGGCAGGCACTTTAAATAGCCTCGGTTGTTCATTACAGCAGCTCATCAGAGCACGTGTTCATTCTCCCAGTTCACACACGAGGCAACAGGAGGGCAGATGTTAAGTACCTCGCCAACGGTCATTCAGTTGGTAAGTGGAAGAGCCAAAATACAAACCCACACATGAGAAATTCGAAAGTGTTTCCTTCACTACACCGAACTTCCAGTGTATATGGAAAACAAATGTAACTCTACATTAAGGTTGGTAACAATAATAGTAATAACAACAACATCTCCCCTTCAAGAACTAAGAGGGAACCCACATTATAACATCTTGGATGAAGGGATCACTCAAAGAAATCACAATGTAGTGATCACCATGGAATCCCCAAATGCTACTAAAAAGGGCCATTCCTGAGTGTTAGTGACCAAAGAATGTTCAAGCTCAAATACTAAGAGCAACGTGGCTCTACTCCAAAGAAACGTAACAAACCTCCAAGCACTTTCCCCTCCGAGTCCCTAAACCACCCTTTGAAAAAATGTATGGCTGGTAGCTCACTTGTTCTCCCTCCCTCCCCCACCCCCAAACTGTTCCCCAAACTACCTTCCCCACCCAAACTCCAGAAATATATCCAGGATTCACTTAGCAGTTCTGATCCGATTTGCCCCAATCCTGGCTCCAGCAGCTTTGCGTTGCCCTCCTAACTAGATCAGCGCCAGCCAATGGGTTTATTCAAGCTGATCTGTGATGGATTAGATAATGAAACCCTAGCCCTGTAAGCTGCCTGCGTGTATTGGGGCTGTAGGGGAGAAGAATAAGAAACCCAATACTCCTAGGGGCCGCTTAAAACACCACATGCAGCCGCCACCCCTCGCTCCATCTGTGTCCTTGCTCCAATTACTGCCACTTCCTTTCCATCATCTCTGCCGCTCTTCCCTGATGCCTTCGAAGGAAGTGCACATCTGCCCCAGAATAAAGACATTTACTGTGCTTTACAAATGCACATCAACTAAAATTCAAACAAATCCACTCACTCAAATGACTGTCTTTATTGTTTCTACAATTAAACCCTGCCATCAAACTGATAGCCTGAAAGATGTCAAAACTAGTAATTCACTAGAGCAACATCCTTGTTTATACTAAGTAGGATGGTGAATTTCATTCTCCACAGTCCTGTAATCTTGAGGCCAGTCTGCTTTATATCAAAATGAAAGTTAAATCTCTAGTTAACATCTATTGTATTCACAGGCCAGTGTGATAGAGGGAAAAAATGACAAGGTAGGTAGAAAATGGATGAGAGAATTGGGAGACAAATTCAACTCAGGCTAATTTTTTGTCACTTTGAATTCAGATGGATCGGAATTTCTCCTTCTCAGAGACATTCCCAGTTTTATAGTTGCAATCCTCTTTGTGAAGCTTCTAAAAAATTAGCCATTTTTATGTGGCTGTGCCTCAGTTTCTACATCTGCAATACTATTTACCTCTCTGGTAGTGCTATGGGCTGAATGCCTGTGTTCCCCAAAAATTAATATGTTGAAGCCCTAGCCCATATAATGTGATGGTATTTGGAAGTGAGGCCTTTGAGAGACAATTAGCCTTAGATTACATTTTAAGGACAGGACCGGATTTAGTGCCCTTATAAGAAGAGGAAGAGGTGTATCTTCCTCTCCCTCCCCAGGATCTCACACCAGGGAAAGGCCATGTGAACACGCAGTGTCTCAGGCACTGTCTACAGGCCAGGAGGACAACCCTCCCCAAAAATGAGTCTGCTATACCTTGATCTTGGACTTTCAGCTTCCAGAAGTATGAGAAGTAAACTTCTGTTGTTGAGGCTACTCAGTCTACAGTATTTTGTTATGGCAGCCCAAGCAGACTAAGACAAATAAAGATGAAGCAATGATTTTAGTGAGATTGTTTGTGATTATTACTCGGAAGGAAAGCATGTTACTTTCATAACTCTACCCAAATGGTAGTGTCATGCTTAGTTTCACCACCAAATGCCCAAATGAGAATCCTAGGAGAGAAAACTGGAAACAAGCACATGAGAAATAAATAATTTCAAGAAATACATAGAGCAATCACAGGCTACCAAGAGCCCCTTCCCCAAGACCAGGTAAAAGGTTCCCCACTACTAGAAATCAACGACTAATATGAGCTGCTGAACCCACTTAGATAAATTGGATTTTGAGTCTCCAGTCAGAAGCAGTTAGCTGGCCATACAGTAATCAGAGACCAACATTTTATTGCTATAAGGAATTCTGCTCGGCCCTTACCAGTGTGGCTCACTTGGTTGGGCATCATCTCGCAAAGTGGAAGGTCACTGGTTTGATTCCCAGTCAGGGCACATGCCCGGGTTGTGGGTTCAGTCCCATTTGGGGCACATGCAAGAGGCAATTGATAGATACTGCTCTCTCACATCAATGTTTCTCTCCCTCTCTTTCTCCCTTCACCTCTCTCTAAAAATAAATAAAATCTTTTAAAAAAGGATTCTGCTGAAAGATGGTAAATTATAATTATAATTATAATTAAGGTGCACCTTGCCTTATACATCAGCTAAGCTCCTGGAAAGTTGCACAAAAATTGAATTTTTGTTAAATTGTTTTTATTCACTGGAACAGATGCCCAAGAGAATTCATTCACCAGTAGGTTTTAGAAAGCCCAATTTTCACACATATCAGGCTTGCAGGAAGTGAAATGAACCTCTGAAATCTATCCAGTTAACCTTCAGCCAGGTCAGGATACAATATTGCCAAGTACCCTCTTTAACAACTAACATCATTTCTCAACCCATATTCCAGTTTACAAATTGAATCTGTCTCTTCCCTCCTGCTCCATGGTTTAGAGCTCTGTTTCTACACTACTGCCAGGCTTGGGCCAATTCCTCTTCCACCAGCATAAAGTTTCTGGGTCCTACCCTTGAAAGGACAGACCCTTCCTCTATCCCTGTGAGGTTACGGGTTACAACCTAAGTACCACCGACTCCCTCCTATTCACTCTGGAAAGTAATGATTTACTCCAAAAGCATAGTGGCTGTAACTCAACAGGGTTCAGTTTTGGATTCTGAAGCTTGGAGGTACAGCTCCATTTCACAAGCAGCCTTGGGAAATTAACCCCAATAAATTACTTCCATTAAAAAAAAAAAAAAAGCTAATCTTTTGAGAATCAAAAGACTGGGGAATTTCAGGAAGGTAGTCTCACCCCTGAATTTCATTTTTTTCTAGCCCTTAATTATTTCTAAGAAACGTAAATTTCAACTTAATAGGCACTGAGCATTTACCATATACCCAAAAGTAAGTGTTGGGTATTAACAAATACAAAAAGCCCTGGACCATGTGGCTCAGTTGGTTGGGAGTCACCCTCTGAACCAAAAAGTCACCAGTTCAATTCCCAGTCAGGGAATGTGCATGAATTTGTAGTTGATTACCAGTCAGGGCAAAGGCCTGGGCTGCAGGTTCAGTCCCCAGTTTGGGCTAGTGCAAAAGTAAACCAATCAATGTTTCTCTCCTCTTTCTCCCTCCCTTCCCTTCTCTCTAGAATTAATTTTTTAAAAAAGCATAAAATATATCATTCCCATCTTCTAGGAGTTTACAGCCTCCCTAGGGGAACAAGAATAAACCCAATTATGGGACAATACACATGATACATGATGAAGCATTGATATAAAGGAACGAAGAGGAGGCTGGGACTGTTCTGAACTCATCTGCCATAAGGCTTCCCAGAAGAAGCTATGTCCTCAAAAAATTTTGTGTTAAGCTGCAAGGAAAAAAACACATACTTAAGACAAACTCAGAGAGAGAGGGAAGGCCACGTTACAATGGAAGCAAAGACTGGAGTGACAGAGCCACCAGCCGGGGCGCCGAGGGGGGCAGGTAGCCTCTAGACACTGGAAGAGGCAAAGAATGGAGTCTCTTCCCTGGGGTCCCCAGGAGCAGCCAGCCTGCTAACATCTTAACTTTAGATCAGTGACACTGATTTTGGACTTCTCGTCTCCAGAACAATAACATAATAAATGTGTGTCTTCCTAAATATAAAGAAGTAAAAACAAAATGAGCCCATATACCAAAAAAGGTCAGCTATACTAAGATTTTTTTTTTTTAATATTGTATTTCATTATTTTCAGAAAGAGAGGAAGGGAGAGAGGCAGAGAGGGAGAGAGACATCAATGTATGGTTGCGTTTCACCTGCCACCAGCCACAGACCTGACTGGAGACCTGGTTTGCAACCTGGTTATGTTCCCTGGCTGGGGAATCGAACCTGCGACCTTTGGGTTTGCAGGCCGGCGCCTTATCCACTGTGCTACCAGCCAGGGCTATACTAAGATTTTTAAGGTGTATGTTTCCACATGGCCTATCGACATTTTTACACAGCTGATGTCCTCTCCTAAGGCTCCAAACCCCTGCTCTTTCTGCTCCAGTGACCCCAGTCTCCCCCGCAGGACATCAGGTAGGCAGCTGGTACCCTAGCTCCAGAAGATGCCACCGCCTCAGTACCCACAGTTCTTCCCCTTGAGCCCTTGTCCCTCAAATATCTGAAAGGCTCTTCACTCCATTCACCTATCAAAGAAGCCTTCCCTAAGCATCTTCTTCACCACTCTTTATCCTGTTACCTGCTTTATTTTGCTTCCTAACAATTACCTCCACCTAACTGTTGATTTCTTTGCTGTCTCTTTCGACTAGAATAGGGCAGGGTCTTTGGTTTACTACCATATCTCCTACGTGCTAAAACAGGGCCTGACATGCAGAAGTTGCACAATAAACTTCAGTTAAATGAATATTAAATATTCTATAACTATTCTCAGAATGCTCCAGGAATGTCCTAGAGGTGTAGATCACACAGGCTTAAATTTTATCTTTCTATGAACATTATTTCTCTTACGCCCAAGTATACCTCAAATTTCAACACCCCCAGAGAGCCTCCTTCGACATTTCAATACAATGACCACCTCCATCCTCTGACCCCAGCGGCACAAATAATTTGCATACTTTGGCTCTAAATTATGCAATGCCTTTGGACACACATCTACCCTGTGATATCCCTATTCCTGTTCCTCTGAACTTATAATTATATACAAATTAGTTATATATACACTTTTCTAAACTTTTCTATATATAAACTTTTCACCCACGTTGTCTCCCCACCTAAAGTATAAGCACCAAGTAGCTTACGGTCAGAGAGCTTGATGTACTTTTTAGAAGGTAACTTAGAAATCACCTTGTATGAATCCTTTATTTTACATCTAAGGAAACAGAGGCCCCAAAAGAAGGAATTTCCCCAGAACCATACAGCTAGTTGAAGTCATGGGACTAAATCAATGATGATATGGTGTGTTGGAACTATAACAATGAAACTTCATGTAGTGAAAAATAAACATGCACAAATACAGGGAATGAAAAAAAGATTCTCTGTAGGATAATACTAGGTTGCCCACTGGTACCCAAAGGACTTTATCCACTCCTTCTTATGAAGATCCTGAAGCCCCTATGCACCAGTCCACTTCCAAATACAACTGTCCTTAGCCAATTTGAAGGCAACCAGCAAATAATGGGCCCGGGAGGAAAGGGAGGAGTCTCACTGTTAACTATGATTGACAGAAACAATAAATGAATACAGACACACACACATATATGCACACACCAAGCGGAACATGCTTACCAGCACCAACATCCAGTCTTCCCTCCTTACCATCCAATATTCACCCACCTCACCTAAAGTCTCCCCATACTCCTCTGTATTTTTTCCATGGCTCCAAGCTTTCACTTCTCACAATCCCTCTGCCTGACAGAGTTCTAATGGAGAACAAAAAGAGGCAAACCAAAGAATTCAAAAATAAACACCAAGAGGACTGCTTTACCCAAACCAAAAGAAGTTAACAGAGTGGCCTCTGCAAAGGAGACAAGAGGCCCACGGCAAATGTGCCAGGCGCAAGCTCAGCTCCATGAGAGGCACACAGCAAACGTGCCAGGCATGAGCACGGCTCCATCTCTGACACAGGAAGTTGGGCAGAGCCTTGAAAAGCAGGAGCGGAGCACAGGAAGTCTTGAGCACTGCAGAGATTTCCAACAGTGGTGTAATGGAGAGAGCAGGGGAATAGGAGTTAGAAGACCAGGCTTTCAGTTCTAGTTTGACTACCAGCTACCCAAATGGCCAGACTTCTTTGGACTTCTGATTCCCCCATCGATAAAATGAGGTGGTTAAAACATTTGACGACTTGAATCCACTCCAAAAAGAAAAAAATAAAACAACTACTGGCTCTTTCCCACCAAAAAACTACACATAAACTGTTCTGCCTAAGAATCTCCCAAGTCTACGCAGGTTAAGAACCCCTGGAAAAGATGTCTTGGGTCCCTTCTAAGATTCTACGATTCTCATGAGAATTAAGCAATTGGCTGAAAAGGGACCAAATTCTAAAATCTATCAAGATTTCACCTTCTTCCTCAAATTGCAAAGTCAACTGACAACTACAATTCCCCATCCCCTATCCAAGGCAACCAGCTTATCCTTGAGTTGACAAGTCAGAAATCAGTCCTCAAATAGCCCTAGAAATTTTCTTTCCAATCCCAGAACATTAAAAAGCTAGTCGATGCGCTTGCTGTATGAAACGCAACTGGCAAAGTACAGGGGGGACACGTCCTGGGCTCTATTCGGACCCATCAGCAAGCTCCACAAAGTTAATGTGACTGAGCATCACAGTCTCCAGAACCCTGACCAAAACTCCTTGCACTGCTCACACCCCCTGGGAAACTGAGTGAACCCACAACCTAAGCCACATCCCCTTTGGGAGCTCGAGGAGTTTTCTCGGTTTTCTTGCCTCTCCTTTACCTGCCACACCCCTTCCACCTCCCAGTGTGTGCTGAGGGAGGCCAAAAAGGTATCATGGGGGGGTTCCCACCCCTGTCCCCTCGTCCTCAACTCATTCCAGAGGCTCTGTGGGCAGCAGATCCAGGATCCCCGGGCTTCCACTCCACCTCAAGGAAGCAAGGGTTGGAGGAAATGGAACCCATCTCAACCATGTTCGATTTCCCCCATCTACGCATCGTGTCCCCTCCTCCCCTCTGAAACCAGGATCCTGGCGGGCTCACCGGGGCCCTCCGGCACCCTTCACCTCCGCGCCGGAGCTCGCCCTACCTTCCAACCAGGCCCCGAACCGCCCCCTCCCACTTCCAAGCCAGGATCCCTGGAGTCCGCCCCGCTCCAAGCCCCAGAGTCCCAGGCCGCCCTCCCGGCCCCGCGCCGCACCCCCGCCGTAACGAGGCGCCCGTCCCGCGCGGTCACCTGCATCCCGCCGCTGTCCTCGTCGCCGGCCGCCTCCTCGGTGCGCGGCCGCTTGCTCAGGCCGGGCTCGGCTCCGTCTCCACCCCCTCCGGGCACCGGCAGCTCCAGCTCCGACTCCCGCTTCATCCCCCGGGCAGCGGCGCCGGGCCCGAGCTGAAGCGGCTGCTGCGGCTGGGCGCCTTCCGCCATCCGCCCGCGCCCCCCTCGCCTCCGGGAGCCGGGCGACCCGCGACAGGCCACCTCCCCCTGGGCCTCGGCCCGACAGTCGCGACAGGCGGGCACGAGCCTGCCCCCGCCCCCGCGTGCGTGCGTGCGTGCTCGCGCGCGCGGGCCCAGCGCCCCTCGGCCGCGGGCGCTCTTCCCGCAGGTCCCGGGCTGCCAGCGGCTGCGGCGGCGACGCGGAGGGGTTCGCACGCCCGCGCACACGCAACCCCCGGCCCGCCGCCACGCGCCCTGCCCTGCCTCTCGCACTCACGGAGCTCGCCCGCCGGCTTGCGCCCGCTCCCTTACACTGTCCCTCAAAACACGCCGTGCCCAGGGAGGAAGGGGGCGGTCCGGGCTCCCCAAGCGTGGGGAGGGGTGTTTATTTGGGGGAAGGAGGGGCTCGAAGCAGAAACGAGCTGACTGGCCAGGATCCTCCGACCGCCACAGTGGCAGCACCAGGAAGGCGGGGAGAGAGAAAGAAGGGAGGGACCGGGATCTGGGACTCCAGCCCGTGAGGGAGGCTGTGGCGGGGGTGGGGCGGAGAGGGCGGGGCAGCAGTGGCCTACGGAGGGGGCGGCGCCAACGCCCCTCGGCAATCTCCGTCTCCTCCTTTCCGGCGCCAGAGGAAGGCCGGGAAGAGATCGGGAAAGTTCGGGAATCTCCGGTACCTGCGAGGGATAGTACTGGAGGACCAACGCCTGGAATTCCAGCCAGCGCGGAAGGGGCGGGGCCTGCTTCCTTAGGGGCGGGGCCACAGCCTAGGGCGGGAGGAGCTTGAGAGGCTCAAGGGTCTGGTTGGTTCCAGGAGAGGGAGGGGGACTCGGTGGGAGGGGGGTGCCTTTGCCCGCTCCCTGTCCGGCAGAGGAATGGGGGGCATCTACTATTGGAAGGTCTGGGAATGAAGTCACCACTTCATAGCTCTCCCCAGTTCTGAAAGCTTTTACTCTAGTCATCATGATAATTATTATTATCACACTTCTGGTCATCTAATACCTGATGTCTGGAGGAGCTTTACTGCTTTTGAAGCTGTTGGTGTACAGGCAGAATATGTACCAGGAACTGCTTAACAATGATGATGAACGTGAACTTTGCTTAAGTCCTGCAGCTAAAAAGAGGCAGATCCGGATCTCAGGACACTATATCATACTCTCTGTACACCTTGCTGTAGTGTCACACACTATTATCAACTTCGTACGCTTAGAGATAGACTGCACTCTTAACAGACTGTAAGAACCAGGAGAAGATCTATTCTCTCTGGGTTCCATATTGTCCCCTGTAGCTTATAGGGATACAGTGACCTGGATTCTACTTAAACAAGTTACTTCATCTCTTTGGATCCCTTGAGCCGTCATTTGTAAAATGAAGAAATGGTTTAGATCAGTGGTTTGCAACCATGGGGTAATTTTTGCCCCTTCTCCTCTCCTCAGGACATTTGTGGACATCTGAAGACATTTTGTTGTTGTTACAACAGGATAGAGAATCCTCTGTCTAAGGCTAGAGGCCAGGAATATTGTTCACCTCCCTGTGATGAGCAGGATAGTCCTCACAACAGCTGTCCAATCAAAAATGTCAATAGTGCTGAGGTTGAAAAACCCTGAATTAGATGATTTCTAAAATCATTTTCAGATGAGTCTATGATTTGACCTTTGAACTTGGCTTTAACCCAGCTAGTGCTGGAGCAGCACAATGGTAAAGAGCTTACTTTGGAGTCAGACCAAACCAGGAGTTTAGGGCCTGCAGACTGGTTGGAAGGGAGGACTGAAGGATTTGTCTTGAAGCCTAGTTTTCATAGCAAGCACATTTTTGTAACCTGGGCTGTGTCATGATCAATAAAAATAGCCAAGTTTTAGCTGTGCCACTTACAAGTCATGATGCTCTGGGAAAGTTATTTAGCCTCTCTATGCCTCAGTTTCTTCATCTGATAATTAGGATGATAATATCTTCCTGAAAGGACTATGGTGAGGATTTAATGAGTTATCGCATATTAAAAACTTGAACAGATTGGCCCATTGTAACCCCTCAATGAAAGTTAGTTATTATTATTATTACCATTATCATTGTATTCACATTTTAAATACGAGTGAGAAAAATGTTAATTGTCAAGATTATCATTATCACTACTATTGGATTTTTAAAATTATATACGGTAGCTTGGATGGTGCTACTAGAGATTAAGATGGGCAACGTTTCCCAAGTCACCCTTTGGTGCAACCACTATTTTAGGCAAGTTCTTTGTTATTATTTTTAAGATTTTATTTATTATTATTTCCAGAGATAGGGGAAGGGAGAGAGGCGGAAAGGGAGAGAAACATCCATGTATGGTTGCCTTTCACCTGCCTCCAGCTACAGGCCTGGGTTGCAACCTGGTTATGTGCCCTGGTTGGGAATCAAACCAGTGACCTTTGGGTTCATAGGCTGGCACCTTATCCACTGTGCCTCCAGCAGGGCTTAAGTCCTTTATTTTTTGCCAAGCCTTACATTCCTAATTTGTAAGATGACAATAGTCACAGCTTGTCCTAAAAATTAAGTGAGACCAAATAGAGCACTTAGCACAGTGCCTAACATATAGTAACTGTTTAATAAGTAAATAGGTAAATATTTATTATCTAATACTGCTATGTGAGCCATCAAGTTGTAAGTCCAAGTGCCTGCTAGCTTGTTCTTGGGCTAAATTAGACAGTCCCAACCTGAGTTAGGACTCCTAGTTAGGAGTCTTCAGTGGCAGTTCCCCATACCTGATGGAGCTTAATCCTGTGCAACCAAGCACAAGGATTATGGCTTTGAAGAAAAATCAGAATGTCTCCTGGTGGCCTATACCGCAATGGGTTTTGATTCTTTTAGCTACATATTGGAATCTAAATAATGCTAGATCCTTCCAGAGCTGCTCTGTGACCCAGCAAGAAATGAGATTTGGGATCGGTCTGCTTGTGACTCAATTTATTGTTATTCAAGCGTTTCCCTAAGAAATAGAGCAATGAGGTAAAGGAAGGTTTGAATGACCAGGCAGAACAAAGAGAAATTGGACCCTGCCCTATAAACAAACATTAAGCATTTAGGGGGAGAGAGAGAGAGGAAATGGGAGAGGGAGAGGAAAAGGGGGAAGGAGAGGGAGGGAGGGAGGGAGGAAAGGAGAGAGTGAGGGAGAGAGAGAGAGAGAGAGAGAGAGAGAGAGAGGGAGGGAGAATAGAAGCCTATAAATAGTTAAAAATAGTTAAAAGAAGTCAAATTGTGCCCATGGCAGCACAAAGACCAGGACTATGTCTCTCACATACAACTGCAGCTACCTCTGTGGGAACAGGTGGTTATAAAACATCACAGAGGAAGAAGACAATTAAGGCATATTTTCCTACAGAGAATTTTAGCTATAGAAACTTCTTAAGTCCTAACATTTATTTATTTCTCCATTTGAGAAACTTTGAGCAAGAGTCTGGAATACCAAGAAGAATAAAATTAATTCCTGCTACCAAGGAGTTCTCAGTCTGGGGAAGAAAGGATGAACAAATAAAAAGACAGTTACAATTCATCATGATTGGGAGGTCATCTCTCATAGTGGTTAAGAACATGGACTCAGCCCTGGCTGGTAGCACAGTGGATAAGGTGCCGGCCTGCGAACCTAAAGGTCTCAGGTTCGATTCCCCAGCCAGGGCACATAACAAGATTGCATACCAGGTCTCCAGTCAGGTCTGTGTCTGGAGGCAGGTGAAAAGCAACCATACATTGATATCTCTCCATCTCTGCCTCTCTCCCTTCCCCTCCTTCTAAAACTAATGAAATAAAATCTTTTAAAATTTTTTAAATAAAAGAACATGGACTCATATCAGACAGGCATGGGTTTGAATCTGACCTGGCCATACATTTGACCTTGGATGGGATCCTTACCATGTCTAAGGCCCAGTTTCTTTATTTGTGTGACAAGCACTGGTAGTTTCCAACCCAATATCCATTCTCCTCTTATTCTTCACTAGCAGAACCCCAATTTTGTTCAGGGCAGACATCTTCCTAGCTTTAAATAAAGGGGAAATATATATCAGCCTCCCTGACAGCCAAGAGAAACCACATAACACACAGCTCTGGCCATCAAGATGTAGATAGGAAATTGCATCACTTTCCAATAATAAGATAAAACCACAAAAAGAAAAGGCTCTTTCCCCTTTATCCTCTGCCCTTTGACCTTTACCCTTCCTCCTGCCTGGAACACAGGTTGGAAAAACAGCAGATATCTTGCCTCCACACTGACAAAAACTACACACTAAGAATGGTATTGTGGAGCCACCATACCAGCCCAGCCCCTCTATTTGAACAATAGTAAGTTCCATTTGGTTAAACCACCATGGACACGTTTCTACATGAAGTCAAATTCAATTCTTAAATGGTGCAGTCTGTAAACAGAGGACAATAATCATACCTCCCCCTGGGGTTCTTCTGAGCACTAACTAATGCATAGAAAACACTTAGCATGACACCTGGCTTTAGACACTCTATAATGGTAACTTAGAATTTGAACTACCATTACTAGTCCTATTATCCTTATTAATATGATCATTATCTGTGCCAAAAGCTATAAGAGCCTATAGCTCCTACAGGTGTTATAGTCAAATGAGTAGCAGAGGGAGCTACGTCTCACCCCTAACTCATAATATTGTCAGGTGTTTCACTATCACAAGAAATATTATGTTAGCATGGAAAGAGGAAAGTGCTTGGCATTCTATGTGTCCTTTCCACTACCTGGGAAGGAAAGTCCTTGTCTTTACATCCCAAGAGTGCCTCAAGGAAGAAGCCCATTAACACCTTTGGGTATCCATGCCCCATCCTGGAAAGCTGGCACTACCTTTACCTGTCAATCAATATGCAACCTGGCCAACTACATAAGTCCTCAGAACAAAGGACTCACTCTCTTGGCACCCTTGGCCCTTTGGCCCCTAGGGCCCTGCCTCTGGCCATCAACCAGGCATCTGACCACACGAGGGCAAACTTGCCACTCCAGCCTTTGGCTACCCTTGTTTTTGCTCTCCCATTCATTAATAAATTTCACATGCATGTTTTTAGGTTTGCTGATTCTTTACTGTATCAACAAGAAGAACCAGGGTTTCTCCAATAACATGGGAGCATATAACTAACTCCACCTGCCTGGAAAAGATAGGACAAGCCTCACTGAGAATGATGTTTGATCTGGGTCTTTAGAAATGAGGAGTTTCCCAGGATATGGTTTCTACTAAAAAGTGAGCAAATTCTTGTGCCTGAAAGGGCTTAGGAGGAGTTCAGCCCTGTTCACCAGAAGAAAACTCAGATAGGATACAATGCTGGCCTTGGGGTCAGGGGACCAGAACAGAACCAGGGTCAGTTGTGGTCCTCATACTGAGGCTGAGAAAGGTAAGTGCGTGTCTGAGCACCTAGCCTCAGGGCTATTATGGGCCCATAGGAAAGAATAGAGCTAATGGAAGATCTATTCAAACACCATTTATTGTTAACCCATTACTCTGATTACCTGACAGCCATTGGACAACTAGTGGTGTAGCCCTGTACTTTATAAGCTCTTTCAAATCCTGAATGCTTTCCTAGCCCCTTGCCTGATTCGTGTGTCCCTAGCACCAAGCTCAGAGCTTGATACAAAATATGCAGCTATTCCAACAATCCTAAAAGTACTCAGAACATAGCCTGAGACCTTACACTCCCCCTGGAACAGATAAAGACCCAGAGTAGAGCAGATGACCTTAGCATGCAGTCTTAACCATGCACTCTTCTAAATAAAGACACAGTTCTTGGGGCCAGGTTCCTTCCCCCAAATTATCATCTCTCTAATCAAAGAGAGGAGAGTAGATATAAATAGAAGCCAGCATTTTCTACAAAGCTTTCTTTTCCCAAAAAAAAAAAGGAAAGACAGAGAATACCCTTGATAATTCACAGGCCGGAGAAAGTAGAAGCAGCTCCTGCCATGTGGCTGGCTGATCCAGGAGCCAATATAAAACCTAATGGGAAACTGAGTTCAGCAGAAGAAGAACGTGTGATGTTTAAGACTCATTAGTACTTAAAAACAGCCTTTCAACGCAAGCCCTGCTATTAAGTCTGACCTCACTTGCCTACCTCCCCCTGCTCATGGCATTATTGAACCTGGGTTTTTCCTATGGGCCAGAATGTTGCCAACCCCTTTGCCCTTCACATAATGTGTTTGTCTGGTTTCTATTTCTGTAGTTTGATGAAGGATGATAGCAGGGTATTGAGTTGTTGTTTTTCATTTAGTGCAGTGGCCGCCCTTACCCTGCCCCCTACCCCCACCCTGTTCTCAAGTCCAGTTTTCATTGTCTGGGTTGTGCTTCCTCCTACGTTTTTATTGCTTCCTTACAGGGTGGCGGAAGGCATTTTATTTTATTTTTTCCAGGCCCTGATATACATAAGCTCGTGTATCCATCTTTTCCACAAAGAATGCCAGTATTTTAAAATTGGAAATGGCCTCAGAAGGAAAGGCAGGGGAGGGTCAGATATTCACTGAGCCCCTGATAGGAACCGGGCCCTGACCTAGATGCTATTTTTTTTTTTTTTTTTTTGTACTTATACTCCACAGCACATCTTTGAGGTAGGCAGTGTTACATCTCATTTTACGGATGAGAAAACCAAACTCCAGAGAGATGAAATGACAGGCTCAAGGTCACACAGAACGGTTACTGACAATAGAACTCCAGTCCTCTGCTCCAGGTCTTCTGCCCCTTCTGTGGGTTCTTTAGGGTGTTTTAGTGCCAGTGAGTACAAATCACCTAAGGAAAAGGGAACAAAAATTGTCCAACTTCTTATTCTCTGAAACAAGGTAATTATTGTAATCTTGCATTCCACCTGGGACATAAACTCCCTGACCTTTGCTGTATCAAGGCATTGTTCATCATTATCCCTGCCAGAACCCACTCAGGTGTTTTCCTCCGGGTCCTTTTCTGGCTGTCATAGCCATCCTAACTGGCCCCCAGTAAGCTGTCCTGCCTGCTCCTAGGTCACTGATTTACCCAGCGCCACTCCCGAAAAGGGTCTGTCTTATGGGCTTCACAACCCTGTCAAGTGCATGGGAAAATCCTGTCTGCTCCCATAGTGCTCCAGGACTTTTGGGAATCTCTGAACCCTGCTGTGTAAATACACTGAGGCGCCGCAACTCCTCAAACCCTTATTAGAGAGGAACACTGCAAATGTGCCTCCTAAGTCTTCCAATGGAAAGCAAGACACAGGTCTCTCCTTCCTCTAGATTCCACACCCCCCTAGAGCTTTGCTTTTCCTTCTCTCCTCCCCAGGCTTCATCTAGAAGGAGACAGGGGTCCTCCAGAGCCCCCCACAAGGCTCCAGCTCCTATTCACTCTCTCTCTTCAGCCCTTGCTGCACTGGCCCCATCTAGGGTGGAGGGAACGCAAGACTGGCCCTGACTAACACTAATTCTGGAAGAAATCTCTAAACTTTGTCGGGCATAGGTGTAATGACCAGAGACATGCAGGGTTGAGACTGGTAGTTAAAGAGATCAGGCTTTTGGAAACACAGAGACTTTCTGCTCAAGACATGTGTTTCAAAGTCTACTTGGTATTCAAAAGCTCAATCCCACCCTAGCAAAATACTCAGTTGGTTTGAGCATCAGCATCATACACCAAGGTTGCGGGTTGAGATTCCCATTCAGGGCATGGACAAGGGTCAAACAATGAATGCATGAATGGGTGGCACATCAGAAGTCAATGTTTCTTTCTTTCTCTCTCTCTCCCTCCCTTCCTCTCTCTCTCCCTCCCTTCCTCTCTCTCTCAAATCAATTATGAAAAAAAAAAATGCTCAATCATTTTGCATTTCCACTGTAACAGCTTTAATTCTGAAAGGGGAGGTCAGGGGTAGTGGAAGATACCTGGGGGTGGGAGGAGAAAGAATATAAGTTAGTATTTCTGTGGCAAAGATCACCTCTGCACCATTTCCTCCTCCTACGAACACAGCAAGACCGTTCTCGGCCTCCCTGGGGGTTAAAATGGGAATAGAATGACAATATTCTGACCAATGGGATATGGATAAAAGTAACAGAGATAACTTACAGGCTCTAATATATCCTGCCAAACCTCTTGCCTTCTCCTCCTCTCCACACCTGCCCCCTACATGCAGCTGTGGAGACCAAGAGCTAAAGACAAAAGAAAGAGACCTGGTTACCTGAGTCATCAGGCGGAGGAGAGCTGCAGTGGGAACTGCATTAAAAGCTGCCCTGGGACTTATGGCCAAGATGGAGATGTAGGTAGACACATTGCATCTCTCACCACAACTAAGAAGGAATACAACTACCTCAAAACTGGTGACAACCAGAAACTCCAGAATATTGAGCTGCATGGCAGTTCAATAAACAAAGATATAGAGAAAAATACTCATCCTGACAGTAGGGGCAGAGCCTGGACAGAGAGGACCCGGTTTGGTGTCATGGTGGTTGCAGCAGAAAGCACAGTAACACATTTTTTAAAAGTAGGGACACCTGGGGAGTGCTCCTGGCACCAGATCAGACTGCGCAGCTCACGGTTCCAGCCCCAGAGAAAATAAAGCCTCATTGATTCTGACTGTGAAAAACCAGTGGGGGTTGGGGTGGAGGAAGACGCTGCCAGTCTCTCAGCAGAGTCTGTATGTTTAGAGGCCCCCATGGTCCTGGAACATCTGCAGACCAATTACTCTGGGAACTATGGCCAAGAGAACAGCTTAGAGAGGTGCCAGTCCCATACGGGAAGTGGAAGAAGTGCTTAGAAAAAGGGTGAATGCTGAGCAAGTGGCACTGTTCCCTCTCAGACCCCTCCCCCACATACAGCACCACAGTGTGGTAAAATTGGTCACCCCTCACTGATGAATAACTAAGGCTTTACCCCTTACAACATAACAGGTGCGACCAGTCTACCTAAGACACAGAGGCAAACACAGGAGCCTGTCAAGTTGAGGAGACAGAAAAGTATGGCCCAAAAGAGGGAACAGATCAGGGTTCTAGTGGGAGAACTAAGCAATGAGGAGACAGCCAACCTAACAAATGTAGACTTCAAAATGCTGGTGATTAAGGTGCTCACAGACTTGACATATATGCTTGAAGACAGCAAATGCAGAAGGGAAGGAGTGAAGGCGAGGCTATGTGAAACAAAGGAAAATACATACAAAGCTAATGGTGAAGGAAATAAAACTGGGGTTCAAATAAATAATTTGGAACATAAGGAAAAAATAAACAGTCAACCAGTACAGAATGAGGAAACAAGAATGGAAAAAAAATTAGGAGAGGCCTAGGAACATTAGGGATGGCTTTAAACATGCCAACATCTGAATCATAGGGGCGCCAGAAGGAGAAAAGGAAGAGCAAGAAATTGAAAACTTGTGTGAAAAAATAATGAAAGAAAACTCCCCAAATTTGGCAAAGGAAATAGACATACAAGTACAGGAAGCACAGAGAGTCCCAAACAAGCTAGATCCAAGGAGGACCACACCAAGACATATCATAATAAGTGTGCCAAAGTTCAAAGATAAAGAGAGAATCTTAAAAGCAGGAAGAGAAAAGAAGAGAGTTACCTACAAAGGGGTTCCTAAAAGACTATCAGCTGATTTCTTAAAAGAAACTTTGCCGGCAAGAAGGGACTAGCAAGAAGTATTCAAAGTGATGAAAAGAAACGTCCTACAACTAAGATTACTCTATCCAGCATAGCTATGATTTAGAATGGAAGGACAGATAAAGTGCTTCCCAGACAAGGTAAAGCTAAAGGAGTTCATCATCACCAAGCTATTATTATATGAAACGTTAAAGGGACTTACTTAAGAAAAAGAAGATCAAAACTATGAACATTAAAATGACAACAAACTCACAACTATCAACACCAGAATCTAAACAATAAAAATAATAAATAATATTAACAACCAGAATAGGACCAGAATCATAGGTATAGGGGTCATTAGGAGGGTTATCAACTGCAAGAGGTAAGGGGGAGAAATGGGAATGTGGTACAGGGATTAGGAAACATAATTGGTGGGTATGAGATAGACAAGGGGAAGTTAAGAATAATATAGGAAAGGATGAAATCAGGAAATTTATATGCATGACCCATGGACATGAACTAAAAGTGTGGGATTGAGGGGGGAAGTGGGGTACTGGGTAGAGGGGAGCAATGGGAAAAGAAATTGGGACAACGGTAACAGCATAATCAATAAAATATACTTTAACAATAAAAATAAAGCTGCTCTGCCAGCTACAGACTATGATGTGATCAGGAAATGAAACTTAATTGCATTAAGCCACTGAGGTTTAGGGGTGTGTGTGTGTGTGCATGTGCGCGTATAACAGTAGTTTATGTTCCTCTGACTAATAAAATACCTAAATAATGTTCTACCTCATAATCAATGCACAAAAGATCAGAGATTGGGAGTCAGAAGCTTGGCCATTTTGATTAAAATCTTTAACATTGAAGGCGTATAAAATGATACCAATTCTAAGAGAACGCTGAGCATTATCTTTGGACAATACTCAAAGCTGGATGCTGAAGGACGGTGATGAGGACAAAAGCAAGAATGGTATGTATGTCAAGTCCTTCCTCTCAGCCAGCCTGACACTGAGATGTTTAATAAGTAATAACCGACTGAATGAAAAAATCGATTCACCTATCAACTCTGGTTAAACCCGGGACATTTATGTTTTTTTAAGTTCTGCTTTCAGATATTCATTATTTATATTTCCTTATAATCACCACCCTCTGTTAGAACCTTGTTTCCAGGAATTATAATGACTACTTTCAATAACTTTTAAAGGTTGCAAATATATTTAAATTTTTTAATTGCACTATATTTAAATGAGCAGCAGAGTGCTTCCATGACAAGTTGATTTTGAAACAATTCTGTATGATAGCAACCGTGATGGTTACTCATCCGTCCACTCTTCTGGGCTGACCCTGCCAACAGAAGACAGTTTCTACGCTATTGCAGTCCGCATGGTTGTAAATATCCACGCAACAACACAGAAGGTGGTTCCACTGACTAATACATTACCATATTTGTCATGAAAATCTGGGGAGTGTTTTCTGTGGCTCTTTCTTGCCCTAATTTGTTGAATGCTTCAAATCTTGAGTCCACTTAATATATTTCTAGCCAAGGGAAACATCATGAAGATGTGACAGGATTGCAGTCGCTGGTCTGTTTCCTTGTAAAGAGACAGTTCTTGAGGCCAGAAAGTCCAGGAACTAGATGCTGGCGATTCAGTTCCTGATGAAAGCCCTATTCCTGGCTTGCAGACTACTGCCTTCTCACTGTGTCCTCATGTGTCAGAGAGAAAGAAAGAGGAAGGAAAGAGAAAGGAAGGGAAGGGAGAGGAAAAGGGAAAAGAGGAGAGGAGAGGAGAGGAAAGAAGAACAAGATAAATGTCAGGAGTTTTACTCTTTTAGGTTTATGGGAAGGAGCAAAGGAGGGAGATAGGGGGGAGAGGGAGAGAGAGGAGAGAGAGAAAGCAGGGTACAAATAATTCTCCAGAAGGCATGTACCTTTACCTTTTCCCACTTTTGTGACTTAACACACTGTTTATCAGCCAGAACCTTCTGTCATTTTGCCCTCCACATGTTCATAAACACACAAAAGTATGGTTACAATTCCCATTTATTATTGATAATGAACACACAAAATGAAGCTGAGCATGGAAAACACCACCATGGGAGGCAGGCAGAAGCTATTAAATTGGAAAAAGTCAATCTATCTCTAAGACTTGGACTCATGCAGAAAGACTTCTGGGGTTTGAAGGAGCTTAATAAATACTACCTTTCTACCCTATCAAGTCAGGAACCAATTTAGAAACGGACACCAGAGTCCCAGAGAGGAAACCAAAATGTTTGATTTATTATTGCTGAACACTAGGCTTGAACGTGCCACTGAATGGATGGGCTATGAACCTCCACTCCAGAATTAGACCAAATCAGCTGCCTAGCCATGAGCACAGCTGGAAAACTGCAGAATACCCCCAACAGGGCTAAGATCCTTCCTACATAGCAGAGAGCCCATCAGAACCCCCCCTCTCAGACCAAGCAGATGTGGAGAAAGAGTAAGAAAGGAGCTGAGCCAAGCCATGTCCAGGTCTTCTTCCCAAATGGCCAATCAGATAAACGTCTCTTCTGTTAGTCAGCTTAGGTACGCACCAAGGTCAAACACCTGCAAGTTCTCAGTGGCTTACAACCACGACTTGCACATCCAGTGCAAGTTGATCAGTGTTTGACATCTTCACTCTGATACTCGGGGTAATAGACTGATCCCTAACTTGGTCATTATAGGTATACCTCATTTTTTTGTGCTTCACAAATAATAATAATAATAATAAAGTATTATTATTAATTGAGGATTTGTGGCAACCCTGCATGGAGCAAATCTATCGGTGCCATTTTTCCAACAGCATTTGCTCACTGCATGTCTCTGTCACATTTTGGTCATTCTCACAACATTTCAAACTTACTCATTATCGTTATAGATGCTATAGTGATCTATGAATACTGATCTCTGATCTTACTATTGTAATTGTTTTGGGGCACCATGAACCACATCAACATGACCCACAAATGTTGTGTGTGTTCTGACTGCTCTTATGACCAGCCAGCCATTCCCCTGTCTCTCTCCACCCAGATTCCCTGACACACAACCATATTGAGATTGTAATAATCCTGCTGCAGTGGTCTCTACATGTTCAAGTAAAAGGAAGAATTGCATATGTCTGACTCTAAATCAAAAGCTAGAAATAATTAAGCTTAATGCAGGGGGTATGTTGAAAACCAAGAAGGTGTGTTGAAAACCAAAAGCTAGGCCTCTTGAGCCAAGCAGTTAGCCAAGTTGTAGATGCAAAGGAACATTTCTTAAAAGAAATTAGAAGTGCTACTCCAATGAATGCAAAAATGATAAGAAAGGAAAACAGCCTTGTTGCTGATGTGGAGAAAGTTTTTAATGATCTGCATAGAAAATCATTCAGCCACAACATTCTTGTCAACCAAAGCCTAATCCAGAGTGAGGCCTTAACTCTTCAATTGAGTCAATGAAGACCGAGGGAAATGGCAAAAGAAAATCGGGAAGCTAACAGTGGTTAAAGGAAAGAAACTATCTCCATAACATAAAAAGTACAAGGTAAAGCAACAGCAAGTGTTGATGTAAAAGCTGCATCAAGTTACCCAGAAAATCTAGCTAAGATAATATAGGTGGCTACACTAAACGACCTATTTTTTCATGTAGGTGAAGCAACCTTACATTGGAAGAAGATGCCATTTAGGACTTTCACAGTTGGAGAAAAATCGATGCCTGGCTTCAAAACTTGAAAGGACAGGCTGGCTCTCATTTTAGAGGCTAATGCAGTTGGTGACTTTAAGTTGAAGCCAACATTCATTCATTTACCTTCCTGAAAACCCTAGAGCCCTTAGAACCATGCCAAAGCTACTCTGCCTGCGCTCTATGAATGGAGCAACAAAACCTAGATGACAGCTCATTATGGTTTACGAAATAAGTTGAACCCACCGTTGAGAACTACTGCTCAGGAAAAGACGCCCTTCAAAGCATTACTGCCCATTGACAGACAACGCATCTGGTCATCCAAGAGGTCCGAAGGTGACGTGCAATGAGAGTGATAATGTCCTCATGCTTGCAGATACATTCTGCAGCCCATGGATCAGGGAGTAATTTCAACTTTTAAGTCTTTGTGTTAAATAAATACATTTCATAAGGTTATAGCTGTCACACATGGATCTGGGCAAAGTAAATAGAAAAACTCTGGAAAGGATTCACCATCTACGGTAGATGCCATTAAGAAGATTTGTAATTCATAGAAAGAGTTCAAAATATCCATGTCAACAGTTTGAAAGGATTTTATTCCAACCCTCATGGGTGAATTCAGGGAGGAAGTAACTGCAGACATAGTGGAAATAGCAAAAGAGCTAGAAGTATAAATGGAGCTTGAATATGTAACTGAATTGCTGCAGTCCCATGATAAACCTTTAATGGAGAAGGAGTAGCTCCTCATGGATGAACGAAGAAAATGTTTTCTTGAGATGAAATCTATTCCTGGTAAAGATGCCGTGAAGACTGTTGAAATGACAACAAAGGATTTTGAATGTGACATAAACTTAGTTGATAAAGCAGCAACAGGGTTTGAGAGGACTGACTCCAATTTTGAAAGATGTTCTGTGGTGGGTAAATGCTATCAAACAGCATGGCACACTACACAGAAATTGTTCAAGAAAGAGAGAGTCCACCGCCGTAACAAACTTCACTGTTGTCTTATTGTGAGCACTTGCCACCGCCACCCCAGCATTCAGTAGCCATCACCCTGCTCAGTCAGCAGCCATCAACATGGAAGCAAGCCCCTACCAGGCTCGGATGATGGTTACAATTTTTTAGCAAAAAAGCATTCTTAAATTAAGATATACAGGTTGCAAGCCAGGTCTCCTGCCAGGTCCGTAGCTGGAGGCAGGTGAAAGGCAACCATGCATTGATGTTTCTCTCCCTTTCTTTCTCCCTCCCTGCCCTTCTCTCTAAAAAAAATGAATAAAATCTTTTTTAAAATAAAAATAAAATAAGTAAATTAAGATATATATATTTTAGACATATGCTTTTGCACACTTAATAGACTTAATATGCATTGGGAATCTAAAATCTTTGTGTGACTCACTTGATTGCAACATTCACTTAATTGCAGTGGTGCACAGCACACCGCATTGTCTCCAAGGTCTGTCAGTGGTGCTGGTCTGGGGCAGAGGGAAAGGAAGGGGGGAGGGCATCCTCACATTCCCATCTCCCTTGATGGGCCAAAGCAGTACCTGGCCAAGGTGGAGGTGTCCAATCCTCCTGAAGGGAGAGGCAATGAACATTTTTAAATAATAATACAACAGTCTGCTACATTCCTTCTTCCAGAGGGAAAATAAAAATATGGGGTTCCCTTTTCCCCAAAAGCCCAAAAGATCAACTGCTGCAGGGGCTCCTGTTGCCACATGAGCATCACCCTAGCCTATCTTGTGAGTCATCGTGCATTCTGCAAATAGCTCCACACATTCCACACAGGTCATCTGCTTCCTAACCTGGACACCTGCCAGAGGGCTTTCTTTGGCTGCAGGAGCATGCTTGGCCATAGAGCCAGCGATTCCAAGAACACCCCAGGGGCACATCGCTAGACCAGGGAGGGACAGAAGTTGGCTCTCGGTAGAGCAGCTTTGAGGTATCTCTGCACAGTCTCTCAGAGGACCCTCAATGCCAGTGAGCCCTGGTTGCCCACAATGGCAACTGGCTCATATGAATGTATCTGTTCCTCCTTCCCCAATATGCTTCCAGGATCACACCCCAGATAAATCACTGCACTCAGATCCCCGGGTCAGGGTCTGTTTTGAAGAAACCCAACTACAGCAGGGATGGAAGCTTCTATCAAAGATCTACTTCCTAGACCCTCAGTATTCTCCAGCAAGTCTTCTTTTGCCACTAAGACCCACGACACAGAACAGACAGTGTGGGTGCAGAATTCATCTTAAATGATAACTTACACCTTCCTTGGGGCTGGAACCGGCATCTTCTAGTGACCTACCAAAGTGACCAGCACAAGTGGAAAGAGCAAAAGCACTGCTGTGGGCTCCCTAGGACTTTTAGAAAATACAGAGTTGTTCTTTTGGTCACATATATGCAGTCGCACGAGACAGGTGATGTTAACCTCAAGGGAATGGGCCTTATTCAAAAAGAATGTCCCCTAGATGTCCCCAAGGCTGCCCAATGAGCCGCTGGTGCTCTAGTAAACAAACAAGTTAAGGGTAAGATTCTTCCCAAGAGAACTGATGAACACTTTAGGCATGTTTATGCACCTTAAGAGCCAAGATAGCCCCCTAAAGTGTTCGAAGAAAAAGGGACCCAAAAAAGAAAGCCAATGAGAAAAAGCACTTGGGTCCAACCGAAGCACCAGCCTGCATTACCCAGAGAAGCACATTGTGTGAGAACCAAAAGGCCCTGAGTCATGGGAACCCATTCCCCATGAATTCATGGCATCATGGGCATAAAAATAAACAAACAGATAGATAGATAGATAGATAGATAACCTCTGGCTCTAAAAAAGAAAAGTAAATAAAATAGCTAACATTTATATGAGATCTGTCAGGAAACTATCAAGCTAATGTCAATATAATTAAAACAGTTTGCACAGCCCATACGTTCAGGACAGACCTTGTATACTAAACACCTTCCTGTATTGAACCTCATTATTTAATTCTCCAAATAACCATGTGAGGCTGGTATCATTATCATCCCCATTTTATGGACAAGAAACCTGAGGCTCAAAGAGGAGTCCACTCAAGGCACTGACTCCGGCCGTCCAGTGCCAGCTCCCCTACCACCGATGAGGAGGCTCTGGCTTCTTATCAAATGACCTTGACTTGGTGGCCATCTCAGCTGATGTTAGCCAGTCTCCACCTTAGACATCTTGGTGCCTCTTTCTTGCTAGCCTGTAATTTAGGAGTTTTAAACTGTCCCCCAATATCTGCAGTCATGCCTCTTACACAGCTCATTCACATTCAACAAATGTAGTGCGACTCCTAAGTAGCAGGATGGGTGTAGGCACAATTGCCACCAGCAAGGGGAATAGGACAGTGAAGCCAGCAGACCAGGTGCCTGTCCTTATAGAGCTTGCTTTCTGGTAAGGAGATAGTCAGAAGTGTTCCCCATAGAATCAGAAGACAGTGATGGCATTGAGGAGGAGTGGGTGGTTATTTACTTATTTTTAATCTTTTTGTGTTTTGTTTTGTTGTCATTTTTTGTTTGCGAGGGGCAGGGGTTAGTTTTCATTGTGAGGGCTGGGAAGGCTTATTCTCTGAGAAGGTTACTTTTTTTTAATCCTCACCCAAGGACATGCTTATTGATTTTGAAAGAGGGGAAGGGAGGGAGGGAGAGCAGGAGAACAATATTGATGCTAGAGAAACATTGACCGGTTGCCTCTCATACACACCCCATCCAGGGACCTAGGCATGTACCCTGACAGGGACCTAAACCCATGACCTTTTGGTTTATGGGACAATGCTCCAACCAACTGAGCCATGCTGGCCAAGGGCTGAGAGGGTCACTTTTAAGGTAAGAGCTAAATAACAGGAAGATGCCAGCCGTGGAAAGATGGGGAAAGAACATTCTCCCTGAAGAGAGCAGCATGTGGGAAGGGCCCCAAAGGAATACTGGCTCGAGGAGTTAAAACTAGAGGGTGTTAATAATATCGCTGGCCTTCAGGTGGGACACAGTTATTGGAGGCAGGCCGCCCTGACTCCTGTGCTCAAAAGAGTCAATACAAAGAGGGTGGACTCCCAGTTTGATCTTCGTCACAGCCCCTCCTTGCTCCCTCACCCATTGTAGCTTATTCTTTCTCAATGCTGCTTGGAAACTGGACTCTGCCCCAACTCTCAACCTTCGTGAAATAAACTGCTTCTGCAGGACTCCACTGTAGGACATTCTACCACCCAGGCCATGGCGTTCTACATTAGCTCTCTGCCTGCCCCCTAGACCAGGAGCACCTTGCAGGCTGGAATTTATCTACCTACCTACCTACCTACCTACCTACCTATCTTTATATCTGTCTCTGTCTCTTCCCTTCGCCCCCTCCCCTAACTCCAGCCTTTAGGAAGGCACAGGACACACAGTAGATATGTCCAATCGTGCCAAGTGAAGAACTCCTTCAAGGCCCATTTGACACGTGAACCTTGCTGTGATGCCTACTTCTTCCCACTCTCCCTCTGCCCCCTTTGGCAGCTCCAGTTACCTACTTAACGCAGCTACTGATGAACCTGTCTATCCTCCCCTCCCCATCCACATCAAGGGCAGCAAACCCCAGGGGCCGCGGGTCCAGGCAGGGGATGCGACTGTAACCAGTAAAAGGCCAGAGGAGGCCAACAGCAAACTTATTTTCACATAATGCTGAAAATTTGGATTTTTATGTGAAATCGTCAGATATTTATTTATTTATTTTACTTCATTTTAAAATTAAAAAAAAGACTTTATTTATTACTTGTAGAGAGAGGGGAAGGGAGAGAGGCAGAGAGGGAGAGAGACATCAACGTATGGTTGCCTTTCACCTGCCTCCAGCCACAGACCTGGCTGGAGACCGGGCTTGCAACCTGGTTATGTGCCCTGGCTGGGAATTGAACCAGTGACCCTTGGGTTCGCAAACCAGCAGTGCCTATCCACTGAGCCAGGGCCTATTTATTTACTTTTAAGATTTATGAGGCCTGTCCCAAAAGTATCAGCAGCGCAAATGGTTTTAATTATATTGACATTGGCTTGATACTTTTGGGACAGGCCTCTTATTTATTTACTTTTAGAAAGAGGGGGAGGGACTGATGCAATAGATACATCAGTCAGTTGCCTCTCACATGCCCCCCAACTAGGAACCTGACATGTGACCTGACTGGGGATCAAACCAGTGAGCTTTTGGTTAGCAAACCAGCACTCAATCCACTGAGCCACATCAGCCAGGGTGAGATCTTCAGATTTTTAAAGGTTAGCACTTCATTATTTGGAAAAGTTAAATCAGCCCTCCAGGGCAGGGACCTCATTTTACGCATAATGGTATTCTCAATAGCTCACGGGAGAAATGACAAACACTTGCTCAATTGTACTTGCTGAACGAATGAAGCCAACTTTAACAAAATGAATGAAATCACCTCTTCTCGTTACAGTCTGCCTAAGACTTAAATTGTCATCATTTGGCTTAGCCAAAACCGAGTCCCAGGGCAAGGTAGGGTGGACTCAGCTTTCTTTGTTACATCACACAGTAGCCTCCTAGCTTGTTTTCTTTGTTACTCCTTTGTCCCAGATGACTCCAGCGGCTCTGGGGTTTTCTGGGCAGGAGATCAAATGTCTCCATAGCAGGCTGACTTCCACAGGTGGCACCAGCTGGGTTCACACACTGCGCAGACCCACCACTTACAACTAATTGCTGCGAGTCCAGAAACCACACCGACATCAGCAGGACCGAAAGCACTCAGTCTCCAGTCGTACAGCCCCAGTGAGCAGAGCAGAAAAGGGGGTTGGAAAGTGACCCACCCGGGGTCACGTGATTTGTATGCCTCAGTCTTCCTCCAGTCACTGTTTTCTTTGGCTTGGCTCAGACGGGAGCCACGTATCCTCATCTCTCATTGTTTCTAAGGCAGTGGCCAATCTCCGAGATCAACACCCAACATGTCATAAAGCCCTCCAGGCTGGTTCACGGTGTGGGCGGGCTGTATTTTCCTGGACCAACACCAGGGCAGCTGCCACTAAAGGGTTTTTCAAGAAACATGGGGTTAAGCTCAACAGAAACATTCTACCAGGGAAGTGCAGAAGGGCTCTGGGGAGATGTGTGAGTCAAGGGGAGAGGTTGAGTTTTTTTTGGTCTACTTTCGTATCAACAATAGCAGCTAGCAGAGGGCTTTCTAGCTAAGTCTCTGTCTCCTGAGCAGTGCCCACTGTGTGCTGGGCATTGTTTTAAACAGTGGATCTCCAAGTAGAACCCAGGGGGCCCCCAAGGCCCTTTCTGGGAGTCAAAAGTATGTCCCTAGCAATATGTACTAAGCATCATTTACCTTTTTCACTCTCATTCTCTTATAAGTATACAGAGACGACATGGTGTCTTATAGCTCATAGAATGTACGTTTGTGGATTTCTTGTTTGGAAAATTTCTCAGTTTTAATTTCAAACGTGGTAAATATTCATAGATACTGCAATACAACACGCATAACAAGAGGGGTATTTGTTGGTCTTCAATAAAATTTAAAAGCATGAAAGGGGTCCTCAAATTAAAAAAAAAAAAAAAAGAGATAAAGATGCACTCTTCTGGAGGATGTGAAAGCTACTAAATAGTATACTTAAAACAAAAAAGGAAAAACAGTGGTGCAGGGTAAGGGGAATTCAAAGGGCTGGAGGGTGGGCAGCAGGTAACAGAGGCAGGGGAGGGGGTGAGGAGGGGAGGGGAAGCTTGTGGTATTACACAGGGTGATACAAGTTATTCTAACTGAGAAATAACCTTACAAATCAAATCTATCTCTGACTTGCCATTTACAATGCCCTCATTTATCCTAAATTTAAAATGTTTATTGTGAACTAAATTCTAAATATATAAAAATCCAGAATCCTACACGTACCATTTAAAAAAAGAAAACCAAAAGACATTGGTTCAGAAAAAAGAATATTTCTGGAAGCTTTAGAATCCCACTACGAGCCCCTCCAGGATAGAATCACTCTTGTCACAAAGAAAAGCCCCGTTCTGAGTTTAAGTATTTATTCCCTTGCACCTCCCTGCAGTTTACCATCTGAATATAGATATGTATGTATCCCTAACTGACATATTATTTAGTTTCGAATAACTAAAAAGCAAACTCAGGGATGGTAAGAAAGGGGACGCTCTTGATACTAATAGATTTTTTCTCGCAGAAAATAAACTGGACAGATTGGAGGCTCCCAGCACGGCTCCAGCTGTTTACAGGAGCGATTTCCAGGGAAGTCAGTGGCACCAGCAGCAGGGCAGCCGAAAGGGCTGCAGGGTGAGCCACGTCCTGCCCTCCAGCAGAAGTACCTTCTTGGGGGAGAGGGCTGCTCAGTACTGTCTTTGTCTTTGTTTCCATTTTGCCTTTCGGCACCATGACCTATCACTAGGTCTTGGGAGTAGTGAGTCAAAGCTGAACATGCTTAGAGCGGAAACAATTGTGGGGCACCCTTGGGAAAGCAGGGACTCCGCGACACCTGGTCAAGGCCAGTAGACCTGGAAAAGTATCAGAACTTTATTCATCTGCGCGCTCTCTTCCTTGAGCCAGGATCCTGGTGATAATGCCAAAAACATGTCTGTCTACATGCGAAGCGCCAGGGCACCCTCTGAACTAGCTGAACCAGTTACCTGGAGTCTGGGGCATGACTCACTCTCTGGTTCAGTGTTTAGGTGGGTCTTGTTGGTGCCCCCAGCAGCTGGCTGAGAAAGTCTCCCCAGGAGACGATGTTGGGGTTCTGGGTGTCTAAAAGTGCTTTTATCAAGACTTCAGAGCTATTTGATCCCTTCGCTAAGAGAGGAATTCTGGATTAAAGATGATTTTCATTCAGGCTTTTGAAAGTATCAGGTCAACTGCTCATTCTTAGTGTTGTTATGAGAAGTCTGAAGCTGTTCAGATAATTTCTTTCCCTCTCTCTGGAATGTTGTAGAATCTTCCTTGTTTTCCTCAGTGTCCTAAGATTTTAGTCAGGTGCCTTGCTTTGAGTCTTTTTTTTTTTTTTCTCTCTCTCATTAAACTTTGTTTTAATGGGTCTTAAAATTCTGTGACAGATTTTGGTCAAGTTGTTTCCATTAAAAAGCACTGATTTTAAAAACTAGCAATTTAAAACTGCCACACACACACACACACACACACACACACACACACAAACAAAACAAAACAAAACAAAACCAACCAAATGGTCCACAAAATTCTCCTTTCCTTCTGAAGGTTTTATGATGCATTATAATCATTAACCAGTCCTTCACTATTACACTTAAATAGCCAATTGAAAGAAAGAGTTTTGAGACCTTCCTCCACCACTGGTTAAGACTGGGGTGGCAGGTGTTGGGGATAATATGCATTAGCCTTCTGAGCTTTCTGGGCAGACTTGGTGACTTTCCCAGCTCCAGCTGCCTTCTTGTCCACTGCTTTGATGACACCCATAGCAACCGTCTGTCTCACGTCATGGACAGCAAAGCGGCCCAGAGGAGGATAGTCAGAGAAGCTCTCAACACCCATGGGCTTGCCAGGAACCATATCTACAATGGCAGCATCACCAGATTTCAGAAACTTTGGACCATCTTCCAGCTTCTTTCCGGAATGACGATCAACCTTCTTCAGCTCAGCAAATTTGCAAGCGATATGAGCTGTGTGACAGTCCAGAACAGGTGCATATCCAGCACTGATTTGGCCTGGATGAGGCAGGATAATCACCTGAGCTGTGAAGCCAGCTGCTTCCATTGGTGGGTCATTTTTGCTGTCACTAGCCACATTGCCATGACAAACATCTTTGACAGACACGTTCTTGACATTGAAGCCCACATTGTTCCCAGGAAGAGCTTCACTCAAAGCTTCATGATGCATTTCAACAGACTTTATGACAGTTGTAACATTGGCTGAAGCAAAGATGACCACCATGCCGGGTTTAAGAACACCAGTCTCCACTCGGTCCACAGAGACAGTACCAATGCCACCAATTTTGGAGACACCCTGGAGGGGCATCTGCAAGGGCTTGTCAGTTGGCTGAGTTGGTGGCAGGATGCAATCCAGAGCTTCCAGCAGTGTGGTTCCACTGGCATTGCCATCTTTACAGGTGACTTTCCGTCCCTTGAACCAAGGCATGTTAGCACTTGGCTCCAGCATGTTGCTGCTATTTCAACCAGAAATTGGCACAAATGCTACTGTGTCAGGGTTGTAGCCAATTTTCTTAATGTAGGAGCTGACTTCTTTAACAATTTCCTCATATCTCTTCTGGCTATAGGGTGGCTCAGTGGAATTCACTTTGTTAACACCAACAATCAGCTGTTTCACACCCAGTGTGTAGGCCAGAAGGGCATGCTCATGGGTCTGCCCATTCTCGGAGATGCCAGCTTCAAGTTCACCAGCACCAGCAGCGACAATCAGGACAGCACAATCAGCTTGAGATGTGCCTGTAATCATGTTTTTGATGAAGTCCCTGGGTCCCGGGGCATTGATGATGGTCACGTAATACTTGCTGGTCTAGAATTTCCACATGGAGATATCGATGGTGATACCACGCTCACGTTCAGCTTTCAGTTTATCCAAGACCCAGGCCTCCTTGAAGGAGCCCTTGCCCATCTCCTTCTCAAATTTTTCGATGGTTCTTTTGTCGATCCCACCACATTTGTAGATCAGATGGCCAGTAGTGATCAACTTGCCGGAATCTCCGTGTCCAATGACCACGATGTTGATGTGAATCTTTTCCTTTCCTATTTTGGCTTGATTTAGACGTGGTTTTCATGTGCTCTGGCGGCAAACCCATTGTGAAAAAGCACTTTGAGTCTATTTTTATCCATCATGCTAAGTGCACTTGGCTCTTCCTGTTTGGAAACTTGCACTCAGCAGAATTTCTTGAGTTTTTCACTAGTGATTTCTTCCCCTCTGTCTTCTCTGTTCTCTTTGTATGGAACCCCTATTACTCTGATGTTGGACCTCCTGCTCTGGCCTTCCATTCATTCTTTTGTCATAGTTTCAATTTCTTTGTCCTTTGCATATGTGTTTGTTTGTGTGTGTGTGTGTGTGTGTGTGTGTGTGTGTGTGGTTTTTCAGATGTTTCCTCGACTGGATCTTCCAATTTTTTGACACATTATTTTCATTGCAACTCTCATGTCTTTCATTTCTAATCTTTGGATATTTTCAGTTGGAATTCCATTTCTGTTTCAGTTCAGAAATGCAATTACCTTTTCTTATCTCTTGAAGACAATGCTTTAAAACAAAACAAAACAAAACAAAAAACTTCCCGCAACGCATCTGTGTCCTCTAGGTTGCTTTTATCTTGTTTGTTTTGGTCTCTGTCTCCCACATTCAAGGTTTCCCCTGATGTGAGGTATTCCTTGGCTCTATGGTCAGTGAAAAGCTAAAAAGCTAAATTAAAGCTTTTAGCATATGGGGGATTAATCCCTTCGAGCTTCCAAACAGGGTTGTCTGGGGGCCTCTTTGTTAGGAAACCCAGAATGTCAATGTTTTACATTCTTCCCTTTGAGCTAGGCATCTTCCAATCCCCACCCTGGAAGGTAAGGGTTTGGTTGCCCAAGTTCCAGCCACCAAGCTGAGGGGTGAGGGCTGGAGGAGTGAAGCTGCGGTGTTTTCACATTCAGAATTAAAACACATGCCTGGCTGGTGTGGCTCAGTGGATAAGGCGCCGGCCTGTGAACCCAAAAGTTGCTGGTTCGATTCCCCAGCCAGGGCACATCACCAGGTTGCAAGCCAGGTCTCCAGCCAGGTTGGTAGCTGATGGCAGGTGAAAAGCAACCATATATTGATGTTTCTCTCCCTTTCTTCTTCCCTCCCTGACCTTCTCTCTGAAAATAATGAATAAAATCTTTAAACACACACACACACATACACACACACACATGCGCGCACACACGGTTTCTTTACCCCTGTTCTCTGTGCCATACCCATGCCTCAGTTGTACCCACAAAAGCTCTGCTTCACCCCCTCCTGAGAATGGTAATCTTCCTTGCATGGGGGAGGATCAGCTCCAAGGGAGTGCGGGGAGTGTAGGGGGGAGTGGGGATCTAGGATCTAATTGCTTCCTAAGTGGCTCATCCAATTCTTCTCACTGCAGTGCCCCTGCCCCCCTCGGCAGAGGCCCTGGGCTGCTGGTCCTTTGCCCTTGCCCACTAGGTCTGCACACTGCTCAGCCGCTCCCACAGCTGCTGTGGGCTCAGCTTTCCCAGGCCTGCCAAATTAGTCACCCTGCTCTCTCCTCTCACGGCTGTGGTTTCCCATCCTGCATTCCCAACATTGCGGGTTTATGTTGTTTTTCAAAAATCCCTCTTGCAGAAGTTTTAGTGGTTTCAGGAAGGAACAAAATTAGATACATATATTCTATCTGTCGCTGTAGCCTGAACACTACCCTATGATTCTGTGATCCAATCTGCTCCTTAAATTCTAGTTGTGCTGGAACCTGGGAATACAGATGTGTTTCGGACAGGATACTCATATGTCGGTTAAACATGAGGAATGGACACACTCAAGGGAACCAAATACAAGTCCACAAGCCTTGAGGGTCAAATGGACCTTGGATTTTAGAACGATAATATAAGGCATATACTAGTATTCTCATAACTCGCCTGGGGCCTTCAGCAACACATAGAAATGAAACATATTTACATTGCTGCAGTGAAATGGATGCGTATTCCCAGTAAGTAAGCTTAAAACAAACAAAAAAAGACTATAAATAGTCTCACATCCATCCAAGGCAGGTTTCAAAACCAAATGACTTCACACACCAAGTCCAGTTTTCAGCTTGGGGATCCGGAGCTGTGGATCAGGCCCTGTGGGCCGCTACAATACTTTCAGCTTATACATAAAGTTTGCACAAAGTACTGTGGGTTATGCAGACTGGGAAGACTTCACAAAGGAGGTGATATTTGAGCTAGACCTGGCAGAAAGCATAGGTGCTCACCAGAAAGGAAAGAGTTCTCTCCTGGAGAACATGAGCAGCGAGGCCACTTGGTGTGGGTTCTGGAGCCAGGTCTCTCCCCACAGGGTAAGTCCACCCTTTCCAGCTGAAGCATGGACTTCCGAACGGATGGGACGGTATGAGATGCAGCGGGGGAGGCTGGCAGGCGAGGGTCACAGAGAGCTGGCTGGGCCACCCTGAGAAGTTTGGGCCTCACCCTGTAGGAAAGCATTTCTCCAAGTGTGGTCCCCAAACCCTTTCAAGGAGTTCAAGAGGTCAAAAGCATGATCACATTATGGATTTGCTTCCTAAAAACTTGGCTGACAGATGCAATGATGCAAAGCAATGCTGAGTGAAACTGCGGGTACCTAAGCAGGAACCAACCTGCCCAGGTAGGCAGCCATTTCTGCTTAACCACTAGGCACACACAACTTCTTTTTAAAAGGCTTGCTTTGCTTAAGAATGTCCTTGCCCTGGCTGCTGTGGCTCAGTGGATTGAGGGCCTGCCTGCAAACTGAAGGGTCACCAGTTCAATTCCCAGTCGGGGCATATGCTTGGGTTGAGGGCCACGCCCCCAAGTGGGAACACATGTGAGGCAACCAACCACACACTGATGTTTCTCTCCTTCCCTTTCTCGCTTCTTTCACCTCTCTCTAAAAGTAAATAAAATCTGTTTCTTTCACCTCTCTCTAAAAGTAAATAAAATCTGTTTCTTAGATAAGTAACAAAAATGTGCTCATTTAAAGATTACATGTATAGAGTGAGGAAAGATGGTGACAGAGTAGAGAGTAGTGCTGATGGTGTTCTCGAGTACCAGAGCAGCTAGAGGACAAGATAGGGAGTGTGAGATGTCTTCAGGACCCTAAGAATTGGAGTGGTCAGCATCTGGACACAGGGGAGCACAGCCCAGAGGCAGCAGAGGCTAGCAGGAGAGTAGCCCTCAGGTCCAGGCTCCATCTGGACCAATCAGGGATTATTAAGGGTGAACAGCCATCTAAACCCTTTCTTCTTCTTATTATTATCGTTTTTATTTCTTTTTTCCTTTTTTTTGTTGTTGTTTTTTGTTTTTGTTTGTTTTTGTTTGTTTTTTGTTTTTTCTGCTAAAAGCCCACAAGACCAGAATACAACCAGACAGCCCAAATAAAGGACAAACCAAGAACAGCAAGTGGAGAAAATCTGGGAGACTGCAACATTGAACTCCACAAATCTCCTATCACAGAAGGGTGCTCAACTAAGGCAAGGAAGCAAAGCAGGTTAATCTAAGGAAAACACACACAAAAAAAAATAAAAAGCAAGCAAGAACAGACACCCAAAATGGGTAAAAAAAGAATCAGTCCATCATCAAAAGGAAAGGAAGAATCCCCAGAAAGACCGCAAAATGAAACAGAGGCACCTGAACTATCAGATAAGGACTTCAAAAGAATGATGATAGAGAAGCTCAGTGAGCTCAGCCACATCAAAGAAAACTATAAACAACTCCAGGAGAACTACAAAGAACTCCAGGGAAATTACAAAGAACTCCAGGGAAGTTACAAGGAACTTACTGAGAACTACAACGGCATGAGAAAGGTTATAGAAACTATCAATAAGTGCCAGGAGGAAATGAAGAATACAATTTCTGAATTGAAGAATACAGTAGAAGGAATCAACAGTCAGCTAGGGAAGCAGAGGACTGGATCAGCGAGTTGGAGGATAATGTAGACAAATACTCCAAGACAGTACAAGAGAATAAAAAAAGGCTGAATAAGACTGAAGAGGAGTTAAGAGAGCTGCAGGACAACATGAAACGTAACAACATCCGTATCATAGGGATACCAGAAGGAGAAGAAAAACAAGGATTGGAAAACCTGTTCAAAAAAGTCATGATAGAAAATTTCCCTAACATGATGAGTGAAAACATTAATCCAGTTCAGGAAGCACAGAGGGTCCCAATGAGGATCAACCCAAACAGACCAACACCAAGGCACATTATTATTAAAATGGCTAATTGCAAAGACAAAGAGAGAATCCTAAAAGCATCAAGAGAGAAAAGACAACATACAAAGGGGCTCCAATAAGGCTATCAAATGATTATTCAACAGAAACAATTCAAGCCAGAAGGGAATGGCAAAAAGTATTTCAAGTACTGGTAAACAAAGGCCTGCACCAAGAATACTGTACCCAGCAAGGCTCTCATTCAAGATAGAAGGAGAAATAAGGAGCTTCCCAGACAAAAAAAAAAAGACTAAAAGAATACATCTC